>JBBPBQ010000006.1:7967756-8032050 GCA_037974755.1 Cicer yamashitae | reverse complement strand
CTAAATGTACAACCAATGACACAAAATCACATATTGGATGCACAAGATTGGTTAAAAACCCTAATTGGATTAGAATAAGCGTAGGGAGGACGAAAATGACCTAAATGTGCCTCCAATGACACAAAATTACATATTGGATGCACAAGGTTGGTTAAAAACCCTAATTGGATTATAATAAGCCTAGGGAGGACGAAAATGACCTAAATGTTCAACCAATGATACAAAATCACATATTAGATGCATAAGATTGGTTAAAAACCCTAATTGGATTAGAATAAGCCTAGCGAGGACGAAAATTGCATAATTGGATTACCGATGACACAAAATCACTTATTATATGCACAAGATTGGTTAAAAACCCTGATTGGATTAGAATAAGCCTAAGGAGGACAAAAATGACCTAAATGTGCAACCAATGATACAAAATCACATATTGGATGCATAGGATTGGTTAAAAACCCTAATTGGATTAGAATAAGCCTAGGGAGAACGAAAATGGCATAATTGGATTACCTATGACACAAAATCACTTATTATATGCACAAGATTGGTTAAAAACCATGATTGGATTAGAATAAGCCTAGGGTGGACAAAAATGACCTAAATGTGCAACCAATGACACAAAATCACGTATTGGATGCACGAGATAGGTTAAAAACCCAAATTGGATTAGAATAAGCCTAGGAAGGACGAAAATGACCTAAATGTTCAACCAATGACATAAAATAACACAAAATCACATATTGGATGCATAAGATTGGTTAAAAACCCTAATTGGATTAGAATAATCCTAGCGAGGACGAAAATGACATAATTGGATAACCGATGACACAAAATCAGTTATTATATGCACTAGATTGGTTAAAAACCCTAATTGGATTAGAATAAGCCTAGGGAGGATGAAAATGACCTAAATGTGCAACCAATGACACAAAATCACATATTGGATGCACAAGATTGGTTAAAAACCCTAATTGGATTAGAATAAGCCTAGGGAGGACGAAAATGACCTAAATGTTTAACCAATGACACAAATTGACACAAAATCACATATGGTATGCACAAGATTGGATAAAAATCCTAATTGGATTAGAATAAGCCTAGGGAGGACGAAAATGACCTAAATGTACAACCAATGACACAAAATCACATATTGGATGCACAAGATTGGTTAAAAACCCTAATTGGATTAGAATAAGCCTAGGGACGACGAAAATGACCTAAATGTGCCACCAATGACAAAAAATCACATATTAATTGCACAAGATTGGTTAAAAACCCTAATTGGATTAGAATAAGTCTAGGGAGGACCAAAATGACCTAAATGTTCAACCAATGACACAAAGTCACATATTGGATGCACAAGATTGGTTAAAAACCCTAATTGGATTAGAATAAGTCTAGCGAGGACGAAAACGAACTTATTGGATTACCAATGACACAAAATCACTTATTATATGCACAAGATTGGTTAAAGACCCTAATTGGATTAGAATAAGCCTTAGGAGGACGAAAATGACCTAAATGTGCAACCAATGACAGAAAATCACATATTGGATGCACAAGATTGGTTAAAAACCCTAATTGGATTAGAATAAGCCTAGGGAGGACGAAAATGACCTAAATGTTCAACCAATGACACAAAATGACACAAAATCACATATTGGATGCACAAGATTTGTTAAGAATCCTAATTGGATTAGAATAAGCCTAGGGAGGACGAAAATGACCTAAATGTTCAACCAACGACACAAAATGACACAAAATAACATATTGGATGCACAAGATTGGTTAAAAACCTAATTGGATTAGAATAAGCTTAGGGAGGACGAAAATGACCTAAATGTTCAACCAATGACACAAAATGACACAAAATCACATATTGGATGCACAAGATTGGTTAAAAACCCTAATTGGATTAGAATAAGCCTAGGGAGGACGAAAATAACTTAAATGTTCAACCAATGACACAAAATGACACAAAATCACATATTTGATGCACAAGATTGGTTAAAAACCCTAATTGCATTAGAATAAGCCTAGCAAGGACGAAAATGACCTAATTGGGTTACCAATGAAATAAAATCACTTATTATGTGCACAAGATTGGTTAAAAACCCTAATTGGATTAGAATAAGCCTAGGGAGGACGAAAATGACCTAAATGTGCAACCAATGACACAAAATCACATATTGGATGCACAAGATTGGTTAAAAACTTAATTGGATTAGAATAAGCCTAGGGAGGACGAAAATGACCTAAATGTTCAAGCAATGACTCAAAATGACACAAAATCACATATTGGATGCACAAGATTGGTTAAAAACCCTAATTGGATTAGAATAAGCCTAGGGAGGACGAAAATAACTTAAATGTTCAACCAATGACACAAAATGACACAAAATCACATATTTGATGCACAAGATTGGTTAAAAACCCTAATTGCATTAGAATAAGCCTAGCGAGGACGAAAATGACCTAATTGGGTTACCAATGAAATAAAATCACTTATTATGTGCACAAGATTGGTTAAAAACCCTAATTGGATTAGAATAAGCCTAGGGAGGACGAAAATGACCTAAATGTGCAACCAATGACACAAAGTGAAACAAAATCACATATTGGAGGCATAAGATTGGTTAAAAACCCTAAATGGATTAGAATAAGCCTCGGGAGGACAAAAATGACCAAAATGTTCAACCAATGACACAAAATCACATATTGGATGCACAAGATTGGTTAAAAACCCTAATTGGATTAGAGTAAGCCTAGGGAGGACGAAAATGACCTAAATGTTCAACCAATGACACAAAATGACACAAAATCACATATTGGATGCACAAGATTGGTTAAAAACCCTAATTGGATTAGAGTAAGCCTAGGGAGGACGAAAATGACCTAAATGTTCAACCAATGACACAAAATCACATATTGGATGCACAAGATTGGTTAAAAACCCTAATCGGATTAGAATAAGCCTAGGGAGGACGAAAATGACCTAAATGTTCAACTAATGACACAAAATCACATATTGGATGCACAAGATTGGTTAAAAACCCTAATTGGATTAGAATAAGCCTAGGGAGGACGAAAATAACCTAAATGTTCAACCAATGACACAAAATGACACAAAATCACATATTTGATGCACAAGATTGGTTAAAAACCCTAATTGCATTAGAATAAGCCTAGCGAGGACGAAAATGACCTAATTGGGTTACCAATGAAATAAAATCACTTATTATGTGCACAAGATTGGTTAAAAACCCTAATTGGATTAGAATAAGCCTAGGGAGGACGAAAATGACCTAAATGTTCAACCAATGACACAAAATGACACAAAATCACATATTGGATGCACAAGATTGGTTAAAAACCCTAGCTGGATTAGCATAAGCCTAGGGAGGACGAAAATGACCTAAATGTTCAACCAATGATACAAAATCACATATTGGATGCACAAGATTGGTTAAAAACTCTAATTAGATTAGAATAAGCCTAGGGAGAACGAAAATGACCTAAATGTTCAACCAATGACACAAAATGACACAAAATCACATATTGGATGCACAAGATTGGTTAAAAACCCTAATTGGATTAGAATAAGCCTAGGGAGGACGAAAATGACCTAAATGTTCAAACAATGACACAAAATCACATATTGGATGCACAAGATTGGTTAAAAACCCTAATTGGATTAGAATAGACCTAGGGAGGACGCAAATGACCTAAATGTTCAACAAATGACACAAAATGACACAAAATCACATATTGGATTCACAAGATTGGTTAAAAACCCTAATTGGATTAGAATAAGCCTAGGGAGGACGAAAATGACCTAAATGTTCAACCAATTACACAAAATCACATATTGGATGCACAAGATTGGTTAAAAACCCTAATTGGATTAGAATAAGCCTAGGGAGGACGAAAATGACCTAAATGTTCAACCAATGACACAAAATGACACAAAATCACATATTGGATGCACAAGATTGGTTAAAAACCCTAATTGGATTAGAATAAGCCCAGGGAGGACGAAAACGACCTAAATGTTCAACCAATGACACAAAATGACACAAAATCACATATTGGATGCACAAGATTGGTTAAAAACCCTAATTGGATTAGAATAAGCCTAGGGAGGACGAAAATGACCTAAATGTTCAACCAATGACACAAAATCACATATTGGATGCACAAGATTGGTTAAAAACCCTAATTGGATTAGAATAAGTCTAGGGAGGACGAAAATGACCTAAATGTTTAACCAATGACACAAAATGACACAAAATCACATATTGGATGCACAAGATTGGTTAAAAACCCTAATTGGATTAGAATAAGCCTAGGGAGGACGAAAATGACCTAAATGTGAAACCAATGGCACAAAATCACATATTGGATGCACAAGATTGGTTAAAAACCCTAATTGGATTAGAATAAGCCTAGGGAGGACGAAAATGACCTAAATGTTCAACCAATGACACAAATTGACACAAAATCACATATGGTATGCATAAGATTGGATAAAAATCCTAATTGGATTAGAATAAGCCTGGGGAGGACGAAAATGACCTAAATGTACAACCAATGACACAAAATCACATATTGGATGCACAAGATTGGTTAAAAACCCTAATTGGATTAGAATAAGCGTAGGGAGGACGAAAATGACCTAAATGTGCCTCCAATGACACAAAATTACATATTGGATGCACAAGGTTGGTTAAAAACCCTAATTGGATTATAATAAGCCTAGGGAGGACGAAAATGACCTAAATGTTCAACCAATGATACAAAATCACATATTAGATGCATAAGATTGGTTAAAAACCCTAATTGGATTAGAATAAGCCTAGCGAGGACGAAAATTGCATAATTGGATTACCGATGACACAAAATCACTTATTATATGCACAAGATTGGTTAAAAACCCTGATTGGATTAGAATAAGCCTAGGGAGGACAAAAATGACCTAAATGTGCAACCAATGATACAAAATCACATATTGGATGCATAAGATTGGTTAAAAACCTTAATTGGATTAGAATAATCCTAGCGAGGACGAAAATGACATAATTGGATAGCCGATGACACAAAATCAGTTATTATATGCACAAGATTGGTTAAAAACCCTAATTGGATTAGAATAAGCCTAGGGAGGATGAAAATGACCTAAATGTGCAACCAATGACACAAAATCACATATTGGATGCACAAGATTGGTTAAAAACCCTAATTGGATTAGAATAAGCCTAGGGAGGACGAAAATGACCTAAATGTTTAACCAATGACACAAATTGACACAAAATCACATATGGTATGCACAAGATTGGATAAAAATCCTAATTGGATTAGAATAAGCCTAGGGAGGACGAAAATGACCTAAATGTACAACCAATGACACAAAATCACATATTGGATGCACAAGATTGGTTAAAAATCCTAATTGGATTAGAATAAGCCTAGGGACGACGAAAATGACTTAAATGTGCCACCAATGACAAAAAATCACATATTAATTGCACAAGATTGTTTAAAAACCCTAATTGGATTAGAATAAGTCTAGGGAGGACCAAAATGACCTAAATGTTCAACCAATGACACAAAGTCACATATTGGATGCACAAGATTGGTTAAAAACCCTAATTGGATTAGAATAAGTCTAGCGAGGACGAAAATGAACTTATTGGATTACCAATGACACAAAATCACTTATTATATGCACAAGATTGGTTAAAGACCTTAATTGGATTAGAATAAGCCTTAGGAGGACGAAAATGACCTAAATGTGCAACCAATGACAGAAAATCACATATTAGATGCACAAGATTGGTTAAAAACCCTAATTGGATTAGAATAAGCCTAGGGAGGACGAATATGACCTAAATGTTTAACCAATGACACAAAATGACACAAAATCACATATTGGATGCACAAGATTGGTTAAAAACCCTAATTGGATTAGAATAAGCCTAGGGAGGACGAAAATGACCTAAATGTTCAACCAATGATACAAAATCACATATTGGATGCACAAGATTGGTTAAAAACTCTAGTTGGATTAGAATAAGCATAGGGAGGACGAAAATGACCTGAATGTTCAACCAATGACACAAAATCACATATTGGTTGCACAAGATTGGTTAAATACCCTAATTGGATTAGAATAAGCCTAGGGAGGACGAAAATGACCTAAATGTTCAACCAATGACACAAAATCACATATTGGATGCACAAGATTGGTTAAAAACTCTAGTTGGATTAGAATAAGCATAGGGAGGACGAAAATGACCTAAATGTTCAACTAATGACACAAAATCAGATATTGGATGCACAAGATTGGTTAAATACCCTAATTGGATTAGAATAAGCCTAGGGAGGACGAAAATGACCTAAATGTTCAACCAATGACACAAAATGACACAAATTCACATTTTGGATGCATAAGATTGGTTAAAAACCCTAATTGGATTAGAATAAGCCTAGGGAGGACGAAAATGACCTAAATGTTCAACCAATGACACAAAATGACACAAAATCACATATTGGTTGCACAAGATTGGTTAAATACCCTAATTGGATTAGAATAAGCCTAGGGAGGACGAAAATGACCTAAATGTTCAACCAATGACACAAAATCACATATTGGATGCACAAGATTGGTTAAAAACTCTAGTTGGATTAGAATAAGCATAGGGAGGACGAAAATGACCTAAATGTTCAACCAATGACACAAAATCACAAATTGCATGCACAAGATTGTTTAAAAACCCTAATTGGATTAGAATAAGCCTAGGGAGGACGAAGATGACCTAAATGTTCAACCAATGACACAAAATCACATATTGGATGCACAAGATTGGTTAAAAATCCTAATTGGATTAGAATAAGCCTAGGGAGGACGAAAATGAGCTAAATGTTCAACCAATGACACAAAATCACATATTGGATGCACAAGATTGGTTAAAAACCCTAATTGGATTAGAATAAGCCTAGGGTGGACGAAAATGATCTAAATGTTCAAGCAATGACACAAAATGACACAAAATCACATATTGGATGCACAAGATTGGTTAAAAACCCTAATTGGATTAGAATAAGCCTAGGGAGGACGAAAATGACCTAGATGTTCAACCAATGACACAAAATCACATATTGGATGCACAAGATTGGTTAAAAACCCTAATTGGATTAGAATAAGCCTAGGGAGGACGAAAATGACCTAAATGTTCAACCAATGACACAAAATCACATATTGGATGCACAAGTTTTGTTAAAAACCCTAATTGGATTAGAATAAGCCTAGGGAGGACGAAAATGACCTAAATGTTCAACCAATGACACAAAATCACATATTGGATGCACAAGATTGGTTAAAAACCCTAATTGGATTAGAATAAGTCTAGGGAGGACGAAAATGACCTAAATGTTTAACCAATGACACAAAATGACACAAAATCACATATTGGATGCACAAGATTGGTTAAAAACCCTAATTGGATTAGAATAAGCCTAGGGAGGACGAAAATGACCTAAATGTGAAACCAATGGCACAAAATCACATATTGGATGCACAAGATTGGTTAAAAACCCTAATTGGATTAGAATAAGCCTAGGGAGGACGAAAATGACCTAAATGTTCAACCAATGACACAAATTGACACAAAATCACATATGGTATGCATAAGATTGGATAAAAATCCTAATTGGATTAGAATAAGCCTGGGGAGGACGAAAATGACCTAAATGTACAACCAATGACACAAAATCACATATTGGATGCACAAGATTGGTTAAAAACCCTAATTGGATTAGAATAAGCGTAGGGAGGACGAAAATGACCTAAATGTGCCTCCAATGACACAAAATTACATATTGGATGCACAAGGTTGGTTAAAAACCCTAATTGGATTATAATAAGCCTAGGGAGGACGAAAATGACCTAAATGTTCAACCAATGATACAAAATCACATATTAGATGCATAAGATTGGTTAAAAACCCTAATTGGATTAGAATAAGCCTAGCGAGGACGAAAATTGCATAATTGGATTACCGATGACACAAAATCACTTATTATATGCACAAGATTGGTTAAAAACCCTGATTGGATTAGAATAAGCCTAGGGAGGACAAAAATGACCTAAATGTGCAACCAATGATACAAAATCACATATTGGATGCATAAGATTGGTTAAAAACCTTAATTGGATTAGAATAATCCTAGCGAGGACGAAAATGACATAATTGGATAGCCGATGACACAAAATCAGTTATTATATGCACAAGATTGGTTAAAAACCCTAATTGGATTAGAATAAGCCTAGGGAGGATGAAAATGACCTAAATGTGCAACCAATGACACAAAATCACATATTGGATGCACAAGATTGGTTAAAAACCCTAATTGGATTAGAATAAGCCTAGGGAGGACGAAAATGACCTAAATGTTTAACCAATGACACAAATTGACACAAAATCACATATGGTATGCACAAGATTGGATAAAAATCCTAATTGGATTAGAATAAGCCTAGGGAGGACGAAAATGACCTAAATGTACAACCAATGACACAAAATCACATATTGGATGCACAAGATTGGTTAAAAACCCTAATTGGATTAGAATAAGCCTAGGGACGACGAAAATGACCTAAATGTGCCACCAATGACAAAAAATCACATATTAATTGCACAAGATTGGTTAAAAACCCTAATTGGATTAGAATAAGTCTAGGGAGGACCAAAATGACCTAAATGTTCAACCAATGACACAAAGTCACATATTGGATGCACAAGATTGGTTAAAAACCCTAATTGGATTAGAATAAGTCTAGCGAGGACGAAAATGAACTTATTGGATTACCAATGACACAAAATCACTTATTATATGCACAAGATTGGTTAAAGACCTTAATTGGATTAGAATAAGCCTTAGGAGGACGAAAATGACCTAAATGTGCAACCAATGACAGAAAATCACATATTGGATGCACAAGATTGGTTAAAAACCCTAATTGGATTAGAATAAGCCTAGGGAGGACGAAAATGACCTAAATGTTCAACCAATGACACAAATTGACACAAAATCACATATTGGATGCACAAGATTGGTTAAAAACCCTAATTGGATTAGAATAAGCCTAGGGAGGACGGAAATGACATTAATGTTCAACCAATTACACAAAATGACACAAAATCACATATTGGATGCACAAGATTGGTTAAAAACCCTAATTGGATTAGAATAAGCTTAGGAAGGACGAAAATAACTTAAATGTTCAACCAATGACACAAAATGACACAAAATCACATATTTGATGCACAAGATTGGTTAAAAACCCTAATTGCATTAGAATAAGCCTAGGGAGAACGAAAATGGCATAATTGGATTACCAATGACACAAAATCACTTATTATATGCACAAGATTGGTTAAAAACCATGATTGGATTAGAATAAGCCTAGGGTGGACAAAAATGACCTAAATGTGCAACCAATGACACAAAATCACGTATTGGATGCACGAGATATGTTAAAAACCCAAATTGGATTAGAATAAGCCTAGGAAGGACGAAAATGACCTAAATGTTCAACCAATGACATAAAATAACACAAAATCACATATTGGATGCATAAGATTGGTTAAAAACCCTAATTGGATTAGAATAATCCTAGCGAGGACGAAAATGACATAATTGGATAACCGATGACACAAAATCAGTTATTATATGCACAAGATTGGTTAAAAACCCTAATTGAATTAGAATAAGCCTAGGGAGGATGAAAATGACCTAAATGTGCAACCAATGACACAAAATCACATATTAGATGCACAAGATTGGTTAAAAACCCTAATTGGATTAGAATAAGCATAGGGAGGACGAAAATGACCTAAATGTTCAACCAATGACACAAATTGACACAAAATCACATATGGTATGCACAAGATTGGATAAAAATCCTAATTGGATTAGAATAAGCCTGGGGAGGACGAAAATGACCTAAATGTACAATCAATGACACAAAATCACATATTGGATGCACAAGATTTGTTAAAAACCCTAATTGGATTAGAATAAGCCTAGGGAGGACGAAAATGACCTAAATGTGCCACCAATGACACAAAATCACATATTGGATGCACAAGATTGGTTAAAAACCCTAATTGGATTAGAATAAGCCTAGGGAGGACGAAAATGACCTAAATGTTTAACCAATGACACAAAATCACATATTGGATGCACAAGATTGGTTAAAAACCCTAATTGGATTAGAATAAGCCTAAGGAGGACGAAAATGACCTAAATGTTCAACCAATGACACAAAATGACACAAAATCACATATTGGATGCAAAAGATTGGTTAAAAACCCTAATTGGATTAGAATAAGCCTAGGGAGGACGAAAATGACCTAAATGTTCAACCAATAACACAAACTCACATATTGGATGCACAAGATTTGTTAAAAACCTTAATTGGATTAAAATAAGCCTATGGAAGACGAAAATGACCTAATTGTTCAACCAATGACACAAAATCACACAAAATCACACATTGGATGCACAAGATTGGTTAAAAACCTTAATTGGATTAGAATAAGCCTAGGGAGGACGAAAATGACCTAAATGTTCAACCAATGACACAAAATGACACAAAATCACATATTGGATGCACAAGATTGGTTAAAAACCCTAATTGGATTAGAATAAGCCTAGGGAGGACAAAAATGACCTAAATGTTCAACCAATGACACAAAATCACATATTGGATGCACAAGATTGGTTAAAAACCCTAATTGGATTAAAAAGAGTCTAGGGAGGACGAAAATGACCTAAATGTTCAACCAATGACACAAAATGACACAAAATCACACAATGGATGCACAAGATTTGTTAAAAACCTTAATTGGATTAGAATAAGCCTAGGGAGGACGAAAATGACCTAAATGTTCAACCAATGACACAAAATCACATATTGGATGCACAAGATTGGTTAAAAACCCTAAATGGATTGGAATATGCCAAGGGAGGACGATAATGACCTAAATGTTCAACGAATGACTAAAAATCACATATTGGATGCACAAGATTGGTTAAAAACCCTAATTGGATTAAAATAAGCCTAGGGAGAACGAAAATGAACTAAATGTTCAACCAATGACACAAAATCACACATTGGATGCACAAGATTGGTTAAAAACCTTAATTGGATTAGAATAAGCCTAGGGAGGACGAAAATGACCTAAATATTCAACCAATGACACAAAATGACACAAAATCACATATTGGATGCACAAGATTGGTTAAAAACCCTAACTGGATTAGAATAAGCCTAGGGAGGACGATAATGACCTAAATGTTCAACCAATCACACAAAATGACACAAAATCACATATTTGATGCACATGATTGGTTAAAAACCCTAATTGGATTAGAATAAGTCTAGGGAGGACGAATATGACCTAAATGTTCAACCAATCACACAAAATGACACAAAATCACATATTGGATGCACAAGATTGGTTAAAAACCCTAATTGGATTAGAATAAGCATAGCGAGGACGAAAATGACCTAAATGTTCAACCAATGACACAAAATCACATATTGGATGCACAAGATTGGTTAAAAACCCGAATTGGATTAGAATAAGCATAGCGAGGACGAAAATGACCTAAATGTTCAACCAATGACACAAAATCACATATTGGATGCACAAGATTGGTTAAAAACCCTAATTGGATTAGAATAAGCCTAGGGAGGACGAAAATGACCTAAATGTTCAACCAATGACACAAAATCACATATTGGATGCACAAGATTGGTTAAAAACCCTTATTGGAATAGAATAAGCCTAGGGAGGACGAAAATGACCTAAATGTTCAACCAATGACACAAAATGACACAAAATCACATATTGGATGCACAAGATTGGTTAAAAACCCTAATTGGATTAGAATAAGCCTAGGGAGGACGAAAATGACATAAATGTTCAACCAATTAAACAAAATCACATATTGGATGCACAAGATTGGTTAAAAACACTAATTGGATTAGAATAAGCCTAGGGAGGACGAAAATAACTTAAATGTTCAACCAATGACACAAAATGACACAAAATCACATATTGGATGCACAAGATTGGTTAAAAACCCTAATTGGATTAGAATAAGCCTAGGGAGGACGAAAAGGACCTAAATGTTCAACCAATGACACAAAATCACATATTGGATGCACAAGATTGGTTAAAAACCCTAATTGGATTAGAATAAGCCTATGGAGGACGAAAATGACCTAAATGTTCAACCAATGACACAAACTCGCATATTGGATTCACAAGATTGGTTAAAAACCCTAATTGGATTAGAATAAGCCTAGGGAGGACGAAAATGACTTAAATGTTCAACCAATGACACAAAATGACACAAAATCACATATTGGATGCACAAGATTGGTTAAAAACCCTAATTGGATTAGAATAAGCCTAGGGAGGACGAAAAGGACCTAAATGTTCAACCAATGACACAAAATCACATATTGGATGCACAAGATTGGTTAAAAACGCTAATTGGATTAGAATAAGCCTTTGGAGGACAAAAATGATCTAAATGTTCAACCAATGACACAAAATGACACAAAATCACATATTGGATGCACAAGATTGGTTAAAAACCCTAATTGGATTAGAATAAGCCTAGGGAGGACGAAAAGGACCTAAATGTTCAACCAATGACACAAAATTACACAAAATCACATATTGGATGCACAAGATTGGTTAAAAACCCTAATTGGATTAGAATAAGCCTAGGGAGGACGAAAATGACCTAAATGTTCAACCAATGACACAACATCACATATTGGATGCACAAGATTGGTTAAAAACCCTAATTGGATTTGAATAAGCCTAGGGAGGACGAAAATGACCTAAATGTTCAACCAATGACACAAAATGACACAAAATCACATATTGGATGCACAAGATTGGTTAAAAACCCTAATTGGATTAGAATAAGCCTAGGGAGGACGAAAATGACCTAAATGTTGAACCAATGACACAAAATCACATATTGAATACACAAGATTGGTAAAAACCCTAATTGGATTAGAATAAGCCTAGGGAGGACGAAAATGACCTAAATGTTCAACCAATGACACAAAATGACACAAAATCACATATTGGATGCACAAGATTGGTTAAAAACCCTAATTGGATTAGAATAAGCCTAGGGAGGACGAAAATGACATAAATGTTCAACCAATTACACAAAATGACACAAAATCACATATTGGATGCACAAGAATGGTTAAAAACCCTAATTGGATTAGAATAAGCCTAGGGAGGACGAAAATGACCTAAATGTTCAACCAATGACACAAAATCACATATTGGATGCACAGGATTGGTTAAAAACCCTAATTGGATTAGAATAAGCCTATGGAGGACGAAAATGACCTAAATGTTCAACCAATGACACAAACTCGCATATTGGATGCACAAGACTGGTTAAAAACCCAAATTGGATTAGAATAAGCCTAGGGAGGACGAAAATGACCTAAATGTTCAACCAATGACACAAAATGACACAAAATCACATATTGGATGCACAAGATTGGTTAAAAACCCTAATTGGATTAGAATAAGCCTAGGGAGGACGAAAATGACCTAAATGTTCAACCAATGACACAAAATTATATATTGGATGCACAAGATTGGTTAAAAACCCTAATTGGATTAGAATAAGCCTAGGGAGGACGAAAATGACCTAAATGTTCAACCAATGACACAAAATGACACAAAATCACATATTGGATGCACAAGATTGGTTAAAAACCCTAATTGGATTAGAATAAGCCTAGGGAGGACGAAAATGACATAAATGTTCAACCAATCATAAAATCACATATTGGATGCTCAAGATTGGTTAAAAACCCTAATTGGATTAGAATTAGCCTAGGGAGGACGAAAGTGACCTAAATGTTCAACCAATGACACAAAATGGCACAAAATCACATATTGGATGCAAAAGATTGGTTAAAAACCCTAATTGGATTAGAATAAGCCTAGGGAGGACGAAAATGACCTAAATGTTCAACCAATGACACAAAATCACATATTGGATGCACAAGATTGGTTAAAAACCCTAATTGGATTAGAATATGCCTAGGGACGACAAAAATGACCTAAATGTTCAACCAATGACACAAAATGACACAAAATCACATATTGGATGCACAAGATAGGTTAAAAACCGTAATTGGATTAGAATAAGCATATGCAGGACGAAAATGACCTAAATGTTCAACCAATGACACAAAATGACACAAAATCACATATTGGATGCATAAGATTGGTTAAAAACCCTAATTGGATTAGAATAAGCCTAGGGAGGACGAAAATGACCTAAATGTTCAACCAATGACACAAAATGACACAAAATCACATATTGGATGCACAAGATTGGTTAAAAACCCTAATTGGATTAGAATAAGCCTAGGGAGGACGAAAATGACCTAAATGTTCAACCAATGACAAAAAATCACATATTTGGATGCACATGATTGGTTAAAAATCCTAATTGGATTAGAACAAGCCTAGCAAGGCCAAAATGACCTAAATGTTCAACCAATTAAACAAAATCACATATTGGATGCACAAGAATGGTTAAAAACACTAATTGGATTAGAATAAGCCTAGGGAGGACGAAAATGACCTAAATGTTCAACCAATGACACAAAATGACACAAAATCACATATTGGATGCACAAGATTGGTTAAAAACCCTAATTGGATTAGAATAAGCCTAGGGAGGACGAAAATGACCTAAATGTTTAACCAATGACACAAAATGACACAAAATCACATATTGGATGCACAAGATTGGTTTAAAACCCTAATTGGATTAGAATAAGCCTAGGGAGGACGAAAATGACATAAATGTTCAACCAATTACACAAAATGACACAAAATCACATATTGGATGCACAAGATTGGTTAAAAACCCTAATTGGATTAGAATAAGCCTAGGGAGGACGAAAATAACTTAAATGTTCAACCAATGACACAAAATGACACAAAATCACATATTTGATGCACAAGATTGGTTAAAAACTCTAATTGGATTAGAATAAGCCTAGCGAGGACGAAAATGACATAAATGTTCAACCAATTACACAAAATGACACAAAATCACATATTGGATGCACAAGATTGTTTAAAAACCCTAATTGGATTAGAATAAGCCTAGGGAGGACGAAAATGACCTAAATGTTCAACCAATGACACAAAATGACACAAAATCACATATTGGATGCACAAGATTGGTTAAAAACCCTAATTGGATTAGAATAAGCCTAGGGAGGACGAAAATGACATAAATGTTCAACCAATTACACAAAATCACATATTGGATGCACAAGATTGGTTAAAAACCCTAATTGGATTAGAATAAGCCTAGGGAGGACGAAAATAACTTAAATGTTCAACCAATGACACAAAATGACACAAAATCACATATTTGATGCACAAGATTGGTTAAAAACCCTAATTGCATTAGAATAAGCCTAGCGAGGACGAAAATGACCTAATTGGGTTACCAATGAAATAAAATCACTTATTATGTGCACAAGATTGGTTAAAAACCCTAATTGGATTAGAATAAGCCTAGGGAGGACGAAAATGACCTAAATGTGCAACCAATGACACAAAGTGAAACAAAATCACATATTGGAGGCATAAGATTGGTTAAAAACCCTAAATGGATTAGAATAAGCCTCGGGAGGACAAAAATGACCAAAATGTTCAACCAATGACACAAAATCACATATTGGATGCACAAGATTGGTTAAAAACCCTAATTGGATTAGAGTAAGCCTAGGGAGGACGAAAATGACCTAAATGTTCAACCAATGACACAAATTGACACAAAATCACATATTGGATGCACAAGATTGGTTAAAAACCCTAATTGGATTAGAATAAGCCTAGGGAGGACGGAAATGACATTAATGTTCAACCAATTACACAAAATGACACAAAATCACATATTGGATGCACAAGATTGGTTAAAAACCCTAATTGGATTAGAATAAGCCTAGGAAGGACGAAAATAACTTAAATGTTCAACCAATGACACAAAATGACACAAAATCACATATTTGATGCACAAGATTGGTTAAAAACCCTAATTGCATTAGAATAAGCCTAGGGAGAACGAAAATGGCATAATTGGATTACCAATGACACAAAATCACTTATTATATGCACAAGATTGGTTAAAAACCATGATTGGATTAGAATAAGCCTAGGGTGGACAAAAATGACCTAAATGTGCAACCAATGACACAAAATCACGTATTGGATGCACGAGATAGGTTAAAAACCCAAATTGGATTAGAATAAGCCTAGGAAGGACGAAAATGACCTAAATGTTCAACCAATGACATAAAATAACACAAAATCACATATGGTATGCACAAGATTGGATAAAAATCCTAATTGGATTAAAATAAGCCTGGGGAGGACGAAAATGACCTAAATGTACAACCAATGACACAAAATCACATATTGGATGCACAAGATTTGTTAAAAACCCTAATTGGATTAGAATAAGCCTAGGGAGGACGAAAATGACCTAAATGTGCCACCAATGACACAAAATCACATATTGGATGCACAAGATTGGTTAAAAACCCTAATTGGATTAGAATAAGCCTAGGGAGGACGAAAATGACCTAAATGTGCAACCAATGACACAAAATCACATATTGGATGCAAAAGATTGGTTAAAAACCCTAATTGGATTAGAATAAGCCTATGGAGGACGAAAATGACCTAATTGGATTACCAATGACACAAAATCACTTATTATATGCACAAGATTGGTTTAAAACCCTAATTGGATTAGAATAAGCCTAGGGAGGACGAAAATGACCTAAATGTTCAACCAATGACACAAAATCACATATTGGATGCACAAGATTGGTTAAAAACCCTAATTGGATTAGAATAAGTCTATGCAGGACGAAAATGACCTAAATGTTCAACCAATGACACAAACTCGCATATTGGATGCATAAGATTGGTTAAAAACCCTAATTGGATTAGAATAAGCCTAGCGAGGACGAAAATGGCATAATTGGATTACCGATGACACAAAATCACTTATTATATGCACAAGATTGGTTAAAAACCCTGATTGGATTAGAATAAGCCTAGGGAGGACGAAAATGACCTAAATGTTCAACCAATGACACAAACTCGCATATTGGATGCACAAGATTGGTTAAAAACCCTAATTGGATTAGAATAAGCCTAGGGAGGACGAAAATGACTTAAATGTTCAACCAATGACACAAAATGACACAAAATCACATATTGGATGCATAAGATTGGTTAAAAACCCTAATTGGATTAGAATAAGCCTAGGGAGGACGAAAATGACCTAAATGTTCAACCAATGACACAAAATGACACAAAATCACAAATTGGATGCACAAGATTGGTTAAAAACCCTAATTGGATTAGAATAAGCCTAGGGAGGACGAAAATGACCTAAATGTGCAACCAATGACACAAAATCACATATTGGATGCACAAGATTTGTTAAAAACCCTAATTGGATTAGAATAAGCCTAGGGAGGACAAAAATGACCAAAATGTGCAACCAATGTCACAATCACATATTGGATGCACAAGATTGGTTAAAAACCCAAATTGGATTAGAATAAGCCTAGGGAGGACGAAAATGACTTAAATGTTCAACCAATGACACAAAATGACACAAAATCACATATTGGATGCATAAGATTGGTTAAAAACCCTAATTGGATTAGAATAAGCCTAACGAGGACGAAAATGACATAATTGGATTACCAATTACACAAAATCAGTTATTATATGCACAAGATTGGTTAAAAACCCTAATTGGATTAGAATAAGCCTAGGGAGGATGAAAATGACCTAAATGTGCAACCAATGACACAAAATCACATATTGGATGCACAAGATTGGTTAAAAACCCTAATTGGATTAGAATAAGTCTAGGGAGGACCAAAATGACCTAAATGTTCAACCAATGACACAAAGTCACATATTGGATGCACAAGATTGGTTATAAACCCAATTGGATTAGAATAAGTCTAGCGAGGACGAAAATGAACTATTTGGATTACCAATGACACAAAATCACTTATTATATGCACAAGATTGGTTAAAGACCCTAATTGGATTAGAATAAGCCTTAGGAGGACGAAAATGACCTAAATGTGCAACCAATGACATAAAATAACACAAAATCACGTATGGTATGCACAAGATTGGATAAAAATCCTAATTGGATTAAAATAAGCCTGGGGAGGACGAAAATGACCTAAATGTACAACCAATGACACAAAATCACATATTGGATGCACAAGATTGGTTAAAAACCCTAATTGGATTAGAATAAGCCTAGGAAGGACGAAAATGACCTAAATGTGCCACCAATGACACAAAATCACATATTGGATGCACAAGATTGGTTAAAAACCCTAATTGGATTAGAATAAGTCTAAGGAGGACCAAAATGACCTAAATGTTCAACCAATGACACAAAGTCACATATTGGATGCACAAGATTGGTTAAAAACCCTAATTGGATTAGAATAAGTCTAGCGAGGACGAAAATGAACTTATTGGATTACCAATGACACAAAATCACTTATTATATGCACAAGATTGGTTAAAGACCCTAATTGGATTAGAATAAGCCTTAGGAGGACGCAAATGATCTAAATGAGCAACCAATGACAGAAAATCACATATTGGATGCACAAGATTGGTTAAAAACCCTAATTGGATTAGAATAAGCCTAGGGAGGACGAAAAGGACCTAAATGTTTAACCAATGACACAAAATGACAGAAAATCACATATTGGATGCACAAGATTGGTTAAAAACCCTAATTGGATTAGAATAAGCCTAGGGAGGACGAAAATGACCTAAATGTGAAACCAATGGCACAAAATCACATATTGGATGCACAAGATTGGTTAAAAACCCTAATTGGATTAGAATAAGCCTAGGGAGGACGAAAATGGCCTAAATGTTCAACAAATGACACAAATTGACACAAAATCACATATGGTATGCATATGATTGGATAAAAATCCTAATTGGATTAGAATAAGCCTGGGGAGGACGAAAATGACCTTAATGTACAACCAATGACACAAAATCACATATTGGATGCACAAGATTGGTTAAAAACCTTAATTGGATTAGAATAAGCGTAGGGAGGACGAAAATGACCTAAATGTGCCTCCAATGACACAAAATTACATATTGGATGCACAAGGTTGGTTAAAAACCCTAATTGGATTAGAATAAGCCTAGGGAGGACGAAAATGACCTAAATGTTCAACCAATGATACAAAATCACATATTGGATGCATAAGATTGGTTAAAAACCCTAATTGGATTAAAATAAGCCTAGCGAGGACGAAAATGGCATAATTGGATTACCGATGACACAAAATCACTTATTATATGCACAAGATTGGTTAAAAACACTGATTGAATTAGAATAAGGCTAGGGAGGACAAAAATGACCTAAATGTGCAACCAATGACACAAAATCACATATTGGATGCACGAGATTGGTTAAAAACCCTAATTGGATTAGAATAAGCCTAGGGAGGACGAAAATGACCTAAATGTTCAACCAATGACACAAACTCGCATATTGGATGCACAAGATTGGTTAAAAACCCTAATTGGATTAGAATAAGCCTAGGGAGGACGAAAATGACCTAAATGTTCAATCAATGACACAAAATGACACAAAATCACATATTGGATGCACAAGATTGGTTAAAAACCCTAATTGGATTAGAATAAGCCTAGGGAGGACGAAAATGACATAAATGTTCAACCAATTACACAAAATGACACAAAATCACATATTGGATGCACAAGATTGGTTAAAAACCCTAATTGGATTAGAATAAGCCTAGGGAGGACGAAAATGACCTAAATGTTTAACCAATGACACAAAATGACACAAAATCACATATTGGATGCACAAGATTGGTTAAAAACCCTAATTGGATTAGAATAAGCCTAGGGAGGACGAAAATGACCTAAATGTGAAACCAATGGCACAAAATCACATATTGGATGCACAAGATTGGTTAAAAACCCTAATTGGATTAGAATAAGCCTAGGGAGGACGAAAATGACCTAAATGTTCAACCAATGACACAAATTGACACAAAATCACATATGGTATGCATAAGATTGGATAAAAATCCTAATTGGATTAGAATAAGCCTGGGGAGGACGAAAATGACCTAAATGTACAACCAATGACACAAAATCACATATTGGATGCACAAGATTGGTTAAAAACCCTAATTGGATTAGAATAAGCGTAGGGAGGACGAAAATGACCTAAATGTGCCTCCAATGACACAAAATTACATATTGGATGCACAAGGTTGGTTAAAAACCCTAATTGGATTATAATAAGCCTAGGGAGGACGAAAATGACCTAAATGTTCAACCAATGATACAAAATCACATATTAGATGCATAAGATTGGTTAAAAACCCTAATTGGATTAGAATAAGCCTAGCGAGGACGAAAATTGCATAATTGGATTACCGATGACACAAAATCACTTATTATATGCACAAGATTGGTTAAAAACCCTGATTGGATTAGAATAAGCCTAGGGAGGACAAAAATGACCTAAATGTGCAACCAATGATACAAAATCACATATTGGATGCATAAGATTGGTTAAAAACCTTAATTGGATTAGAATAATCCTAGCGAGGACGAAAATGACATAATTGGATAGCCGATGACACAAAATCAGTTATTATATGCACAAGATTGGTTAAAAACCCTAATTGGATTAGAATAAGCCTAGGGAGGATGAAAATGACCTAAATGTGCAACCAATGACACAAAATCACATATTGGATGCACAAGATTGGTTAAAAACCCTAATTGGATTAGAATAAGCCTAGGGAGGACGAAAATGACCTAAATGTTTAACCAATGACACAAATTGACACAAAATCACATATGGTATGCACAAGATTGGATAAAAATCCTAATTGGATTAGAATAAGCCTAGGGAGGACGAAAATGACCTAAATGTACAACCAATGACACAAAATCACATATTGGATGCACAAGATTGGTTAAAAACCCTAATTGGATTAGAATAAGCCTAGGGACGACAAAAATGACCTAAATGTGCCACCAATGACAAAAAATCACATATTAATTGCACAAGATTGGTTAAAAACCCTAATTGGATTAGAATAAGTCTAGGGAGGACCAAAATGACCTAAATGTTCAACCAATGACACAAAGTCACATATTGGATGCACAAGATTGGTTAAAAACCCTAATTGGATTAGAATAAGTCTAGCGAGGACGAAAACGAACTTATTGGATTACCAATGACACAAAATCACTTATTATATGCACAAGATTGGTTAAAGACCCTAATTGGATTAGAATAAGCCTTAGGAGGACGAAAATGACCTAAATGTGCAACCAATGACAGAAAATCACATATTGGATGCACAAGATTGGTTAAAAACCCTAATTGGATTAGAATAAGCCTAGGGAGGACGAAAATGACCTAAATGTTCAACCAATGACACAAAATGACACAAAATCACATATTGGATGCACAAGATTTGTTAAAAACCTTAATTGGATTAGAATAAGCCTAGGGAGGACGAAAATGACCTAAATGTTCAACCAATGACACAAAATGACACAAAATCACATATTGGATGCACAAGATTGGTTAAAAACCCTAATTGGATTAGAATAAGCCTAGGGAGGACGAAAATGACCTAAATGTTCAACCAAGGACATAAAATGACACAAAATCACATATTGGATGCACAAGATTGGTTAAAAACCCTAATTGGATTAGAATAAGCCTAGGGAGGACGAAAATGACCTAAATGTTCAACCAATGATACAAAATGACACAAAATCACATATTGGATGCACAAGATTTGTTAAAAACCCTAATTGGGTAAGAATAACCCAAGAGAGGACGAAAATGACCTAAATGTTCAACCAATGACATAAAATCACATATTGGATGCACAAGATTGGTTAAAAACCCTAATTGGATTAGATTAAGCCTAGGGAGGACGAAAATGACCTAAATGTTCAACCAATGACACAAAATGACACAAAATCACATATTGGATGCACAAGATTGGTTAAAAACCCTAATTGGATTAGAATAAGCCTAAGGAGGACGAAAATGACCTAAATGTTCAACCAATGACACAAAATGACACAAAATCACATATTGGATGCATAAGATTGGTTAAAAACCCTAATTGGATTAGAATAAGCCTAGGGAGGACGAAAATGACCTAAATGTTCAACCAATGACACAAAATGACACAAAATCACATATTGGATGCACATGATTGGTTAAAAACCCTAATTGGATTAGAATAAGCCTAGGGAGGACGAAAATGACCTAAATGTTCAACCAATGACACAAAATGACACAAAATCACATATTGGATGCACAAGATTGGTTAAAAACCGTAATTGGATTAGAATAAGCCTAGGGAGGACGAAAATGACCTAAATGTTCAACCAATGACACAAAATGACACAAAATCACATATTGGATGCACAAGATTGGTTAAAAACCCTAATTGGATTGGAATAAGCCTAGCGAGGACGAAAATGACCTAATTGGATTACCAATGACACAAAATCACTTATTATATGCACAAGATTGGTTAAAAACCCCAATTGTATTAGAATAAGCCTAGGGAGGACGAAAATGACCTAAATGTTCAACCAATGACACAAAATGACACAAAATCACATATTGGATGCACAAGATTGGTTAAAAACCCTAATTGGATTAGAATAAGCCTAGGGAGGACGAAAATGACCTAAATGTTCAAGCAATGACACAAAATGACACAAAATCACGTATTGGATGCACTAGATTGGTTAAAAACCCTAATTGGATTAGAATAAGCCTTGGGGGGACGAAAATGACCTAAATGTTAAACCAATGACACAAAATGACACAAAATCACATATTGGATGCACAAGATTGGTTAAAGACCCTTATTGGATCAGAATAAGCCTAGCGAGGGTGAAAATGACCTAATTGGATTACCAATGACACAAAATCACTTATTATATGCACAAGATTGGTTAAAAACCGTAATTGGATTAGAATAAGCCTAGGGAGGACGAAAATGACCTAAATGTTCAACCAATAACACAAAATCACATATTGGATGCACAAGATTGGTTAAAAACCCTAATTGGATTAGAATAAGCCTAGGGAGGACGAAAATGACCTAAATGTGCAACCAATGACACAAAATCACATATTGGATGCACAAGATTGGTTAAAAACCCTAATTGGATTAGAATAAGTCTAGGGAGCACCAAAATGACCTAAATTTTCAACCAATGACACAAAGTCACATATTGGATGCACAAGATTGGTTAAAAACCCTAATTGGATTAGAATAAGTCTAGCGAGGACGAAAATGAACTTATTGGATTACCAATGACACAAAATCACTTATTATATGCACAAGATTGGTTAAAGACCTTAATTGGATTAGAATAAGCCTTAGGAGGACGAAAATGACCTAAATGTGCAACCAATGACCGAAAATCACATATTGGATGCACAAGATTGGTTAAAAACCCTAATTGGATTAGAATAAGCCTAGGGAGGACGAAAATGACCTAAATGTTTAACCAATGACACAAAATGACACAAAATCACATATTGGATGCACAAGATTGGTTAAAAACCCTAATTGGATTAGAATAAGCCTAGGGAGGACGAAAATGACCTAAATGTTAAACAAATGACACAAAATCACATATTGGATGCACAAGATTGGTTAAAAACCCTAATTGGAATAGAATAAGCCTAGGGAGGACGAAAATGACCTAAATGTTAAACAAATGACACAAAATCACATATTGGATGCACAAGATTGGTTAAAAACCCTAATTGGATTAGAATAAGCCTAGGGAGGACGAAAATGACCTAAATGTTCAACCAATGACACAAAATGACACAAAATCACATATTGGAAGCACAAGATTGGTTAAAAACCCTAATTGGATTAGAATAAGCCTAGGGAGGACGAAAATGACCTCAATGTTTAACCAATGACACAAAATGACACAAAATCACATATTGGATGCACAAGATTGGTTAAAAACCCTAATTGGATTAGAATAAGCCTAGGGAGGACGAAAATGACCTAAATGTTCAACCAATGACACAAAATGACACAAAATCACATATTGGATGCACAAGATTGGTTAAAAACCCTAATTGGATTAGAATAAGCCTAGGGAGGACGAAAATGACCTAAATGTTCAACCAATGACACAACATCACATATTGGATGCACAAGATTGGTTAAAAACCCTAATTGGATTAGAATAAGCCTAGGGAGGACGAAAATGACCTAAATTTTCGACGAATGACACAAAATCACATATTGGATGTAGAAGATTGGTTAAAAACCCTAATTGGATTAGAATAAGCCTAGGGAGGACGAAAATGACCTAAATGTTCAACCAATGACACAAAATGACACAAAATCACATATTGGATGCACAAGATTGGTTAAAAACCCTAATTGGATTAGAATAAGCCTAGCGAGGACGAAAATGACCTAATTGGGTTACCAATGAAATAAAATCACTTATTATATGCACAAGATTAGTTAAAAACCCTGATTGGATTAGAATAAACCTAGGGAGGACGAAAATGACCTAAATGTGCAACCAATGACACAAAATCACATATTGGATGCACAAGATTGGTTAAAAACCCTAATTGGATTAGAATAAGCCTAGGGAGGACGAAAATGACCTAAATGTTTAACCAATGACTCAAATTGACACAAAATCACATATGGTATGCACAAGATTGGATAAAAATCCTAACTGGATTAGAATAAGCCTGGGGAGGACGAAAATGACCTAAATGTACAACCAATGACACAAAATCACATATTGGATGCACAAGATTGGTTAAAAACCCTAATTGGATTAGAATAAGCCTAGGGAGGACGAAAATGACCTAAATGTGCCACCAATGACACAAAATCACATATTAATTGCATAAGATTGGTTAAAAACCCTAATTGGATTAGAATAAGTCTAGGGAGGACCAAAATGACCTAAATGTTCAACCAATGACACAAAGTCACATATTGGATGCACAAGATTGGTTAAAAACCCTAATTGGATTAGAATAAGTCTAGCGAGGACGAAAATGAACTTATTGGATTACCAATGACACAAAATCACTTATTATATGCACAAGATTGGTTAAAGACCCTAATTGGATTAGAATAAGCCTTAGGAGGACGCAAATGATCTAAATGAGCAACCAATGACAGAAAATCACATATTGGATGCACAAGATTGGTTAAAAACCCTAATTGGATTAGAATAAGCCTAGGGAGGACGAAAAGGACCTAAATGTTTAACCAATGACACAAAATGACAGAAAATCACATATTGGATGCACAAGATTGGTTAAAAACCCTAATTGGATTAGAATAAGCCTAGGGAGGACGAAAATGACCTAAATGTGAAACCAATGGCACAAAATCACATATTGGATGCACAAGATTGGTTAAAAACCCTAATTGGATTAGAATAAGCCTAGGGAGGACGAAAATGGCCTAAATGTTCAACAAATGACACAAATTGACACAAAATCACATATGGTATGCATATGATTGGATAAAAATCCTAATTGGATTAGAATAAGCCTGGGGAGGACGAAAATGACCTTAATGTACAACCAATGACACAAAATCACATATTGGATGCACAAGATTGGTTAAAAACCTTAATTGGATTAGAATAAGCGTAGGGAGGACGAAAATGACCTAAATGTGCCTCCAATGACACAAAATTACATATTGGATGCACAAGGTTGGTTAAAAACCCTAATTGGATTAGAATAAGCCTAGGGAGGACGAAAATGACCTAAATGTTCAACCAATGATACAAAATCACATATTGGATGCATAAGATTGGTTAAAAACCCTAATTGGATTAAAATAAGCCTAGCGAGGACGAAAATGGCATAATTGGATTACCGATGACACAAAATCACTTATTATATGCACAAGATTGGTTAAAAACACTGATTGAATTAGAATAAGGCTAGGGAGGACAAAAATGACCTAAATGTGCAACCAATGACACAAAATCACATATTGGATGCACGAGATTGGTTAAAAACCCTAATTGGATTAGAATAAGCCTAGGGAGGACGAAAATGACCTAAATGTTCAACCAATGACACAAACTCGCATATTGGATGCACAAGATTGGTTAAAAACCCTAATTGGATTAGAATAAGCCTAGGGAGGACGAAAATGACCTAAATGTTCAATCAATGACACAAAATGACACAAAATCACATATTGGATGCACAAGATTGGTTAAAAACCCTAATTGGATTAGAATAAGCCTAGGGAGGACGAAAATGACATAAATGTTCAACCAATTACACAAAATGACACAAAATCACATATTGGATGCACAAGATTGGTTAAAAACCCTAATTGGATTAGAATAAGCCTAGGGAGGACGAAAATAACTTAAATGTTCAACCAATGACACAAAATGACACAAAATCACATATTTGATGCACAAGATTGGTTAAAAACTCTAATTGGTTTAGAATAAGCCTAGCGAGGACGAAAATGACCTAATTGGGTTACCAATGAAATAAAATCACTTATTATGTGCACAAGATTTGTTAAAAACCCTAATTGGATTAGAATAAGCCTAGGGAGTACGAAAATGACCTAAATGTGCAACCAATGACAAAAAATCACATATTGGATGCACCAGATTGGTTAGAAACCCTAATTGGATTAGAATAAGCCTAGGGAGGACGAAAATGACCTAAATGTTCAACCAATGACACAAAATCACATATTGGATGCACAAGATTGGTTAAAAACCCTAATTGGATTAGAATAAGTCTATGCAGGACGAAAATGACCTAAATGTTCAACCAATGACACAAACTCGCATATTGGATGCATAAGATTGGTTAAAAACCCTAATTGGATTAGAATAAGCCTAGCGAGGACGAAAATGGCATAATTGGATTACCGATGACACAAAATCACTTATTATATGCACAAGATTGGTTAAAAACCCTGATTGGATTAGAATAAGCCTAGGGAGGACGAAAATGACCTAAATGTTCAACCAATGACACAAACTCGCATATTGGATGCACAAGATTGGTTAAAAACCCTAATTGGATTAGAATAAGCCTAGGGAGGACGAAAATGACTTAAATGTTCAACCAATGACACAAAATGACACAAAATCACATATTGGATGCATAAGATTGGTTAAAAACCCTAATTGGATTAGAATAAGCCTAGGGAGGACGAAAATGACCTAAATGTTCAACCAATGACACAAAATGACACAAAATCACATATTGGATGCACAAGATTGGTTAAAAACCCTAAATGGATTAGAATAAGCCTAGGGAGGACGAAATTGACCTAAATGTTCAACCAATGACACAAAATGACACAAAATCACATATTGGATGCACAAGATTGGTTAAAAACCCTAATTGGATTAGAATAAGCCTAGGGAGGACGAAAATGACCTAAATGTTCAACCAATGACACTAAATGACACAAAATCACATATTGGATGCACAAGATTGGTTAAAAACCCTAATTGGATAAGAATAAGCCTAGGGAGGACGAAAATGACCTAAATGTTCAACCAATGACACAAAATGACACAAAATCACATATTGGATGCACAAGATTGGTTAAAAACCCTAATTGGATTAGAATAAGCCTAGGGAGGACGAAAATGACCTAAATGTTCAACCAATGACACAAAATGACACAAAATCACATATTGGATGCACAAGATTGGTTAAAAACCCTAATTGGATTAGAATAAGCCTAGGGAGGACGAAAATGACCTAAATGTTTAACCAATGACAGAAAATCACATATTGGATGCACAAGATTGGTTAAAAACCCTAATTGGATTAGAATAAGCCTAGGGAGGACGAAAATGACCTAAATGTTCAACCAATGACACAAAATCACATATTGTATGCACAAGATTGGTTAAAAACCCTAATTGGATTAGAATAAGCCTAGGGAGGACGAAAATGACCTAAATGTTCAACCAATCACAAAATCACATATTGGATGCACAAGATTGGTTAAAAACCCTGATTGGATTAGAATAAGCCTAGGGAGGACGAAAATGACCTAAATGTTCAACCAATGACACAAAATGACACAAAATCACATATTGGATGCACAAGATTGGTTAAAAACCCTAATTGGATTAGAATAAGCCTAGGGAGGACGAAAATGACCTAAATGTTCAACCAATGACACAAAATGACACAAAATCACATATTGGATGCAAAGGATTGGTTAAAAACCCTAATTGGATTGGAATAAGCCTAGGGAGGACGAAAATGACCTAAATGTTCAACCAATGACACAAAATGACACAAAATCACATATTGGATGCACAAGATTGGTTAAAAACCCTAATTGGATTAGAATAAGCCTAGGGAGGACGAAAATGACCTAAATGTTCAACCAATGACGTAAAATCACATATTGGATGCACAAGATTGGTTAAAAACCCTAATTGGATTAGAATAAGCCTAGGGAGGACGAAAATGACCTAAATGTTCAACCAATGACACAAAATGACACAAAATCACATATTGGATGCACAAGATTGGTTAAAAACCCTAATTGGATTAGAATAAGCCTAGGGAGGACGAAAATGACATAAATGTTCAACCAATTACACAAAATGACACAAAATCACATATTGGATGCACAAGAATGGTTAAAAACCCTAATTGGATTAGAATAAGCCTAGGGAGGACGAAAATGACCTAAATGTTCAACCAATGACACAAAATCACATATTGGATGCACAGGATTGGTTAAAAACCCTAATTGGATTAGAATAAGCCTATGGAGGACGAAAATGACCTAAATGTTCAACCAATGACACAAACTCGCATATTGGATGCACAAGATTGGTTAAAAACCCTAATTGGATTAGAATAAGCCTAGGGAGGACGAAAATGACCTAAATGTTCAACCAATGACACAAAATGACACAAAATCACATATTGGATGCACAAGATTGGTTAAAAACCCTAATTGGATTAGAATAAGCCTAGGGAGGACGAAAATGACATAAATGTTCAACCAATTACACAAAATGACACAAAATCACATATTGGATGCACAAGATTGGTTAAAAACCCTAATTGGATTAGAATAAGCCTAGGGAAGACGAAAATAACTTAAATGTTCAACCAATGACACAAAATGACACGAAATCACATATTTGATGCACAAGATTGGTTAAAAACCCTAATTGCATTAGAATAAGCCTAGCGAGGACGAAAATGACCTAATTGGGTTACCAATGAAATAAAATCACTTATTATGTGCACAAGATTGGTTAAAAACCCTAATTGGATTAGAATAAGCCTAGGGAGGACGAAAATGACCTAAATGTTCAACCAATGACACAAAATGACACAAAATCACATATTGGATGCACAAGATTGGTTAAAAATCCTAATTGGATTAAAATAACCCTAGGGAGGACGAAAATGACCTAAATGTTCAACCAATGACACAAAATCACATATTGGATGCACAGGATTGGTGAAAAACCCTAATTGGATTAGAATAAGCCTAGGGAGGACGAAAATGACCTAAATGTTCAACCAATGACACAAAATGACACAAAATCACATATTGGATGCACAAGATTGGTTAAAAACCCTAATTGGATTAGAATAAGCCTAGGGAGGACGAAAATGACCTAAATGTTCAACCAATGACACAAAATGACACAAAATCACATATTGGATGCACAAGATTGGTTAAAAACCCTAATTGGATTAGAATAAGGATAGGGTGGACGAAAATGACCTAAATGTTCAACGAATGACACAAAATCACATATTGGATGCATAAGATTGGTTAAAAACCCTAATTGGATTAGAATAAGCCTAGGGAGGACGAAAATGACCTAAATGTTCAACCAATGACACAAAATGACACAAAATCACATATTGGATGCACAAGATTGGTTAAAAACCCTAATTGGATTAGAATAAGCCTAGGGAGGACGAAAATGACCTCAATGTTCAACCAATGACACAAAATGACATATTGGATGCACAAGATTGGTTAAAAACCCTAATTGGATTAGAATTAGCCTAGGGAGGAGGAAAATGACCTAAATGTTCAACCAATGACACAAAATCACATATTGAATGCACAAGATTGGTTAAAAACCCTAATTGGATTAGAATAAGCCTATGGAGGACGAAAATGACCTAAATGTTCAACCAATGACACAAAATCACATATTGGATGCACAAGATTGGTTAAAAACCCTAATTGGATTAGAATAAGCCTAGGGAAGACGAAAATGACCTAAATGTTCAACCAATGACACAAAATGACACAAAATCACATGTTGGATGCACAAGATTGGTTAAAAACCCTAATTGGATTAGAATAACCCTAGGGAGAACGAAAATGACCTAAATATTCAACCAATGACACAGAAGGACACAAAATCACATATTGGATGCACAAGATTGGTTAAAAACCCTAATTGGATTAGAATAAGCCTAGGGAGGACGAAAATGACCTAAATGTTCAACCAATGACACAAAATGACACAAAATCACATATTGGATGCACAAGATTGGTTAAAAACCCTAATTGGATTAGAATAAGCCTAGGGAAGACGAAAATGACCAAAATGTTCAACCAATGACACAAAATGACACAAAATCACATATTGGATGCACAAGATTGGTTAAAAACCCTAATTGGATTAGAATAAGCCTAGGGAGGACGAAAATGACCTAAATGTTCAACCAATGACACAAAATGACACAAAATCACATATTGGATGCACAAGATTGGTTAAAAACCCTAATTGGATTAGAATAAGCCTAGGCAGGACGAAAATGACATAAATGTTCAACCAATTACACAAAATGACACAAAATCACATATTGGATGCACAAGATTGGTTAAAAACCCTAATTGGATTAGAATAAGCCTAGGGAGGACGAAAATAACTTAAATGTTCAACCAATGACACAAAATGACACAAAATCACATATTTGATGCACAAGATTGGTTAAAAACTCTAATTGGATTAGAATAAGCCTAGCGAGGACGAAAATGACCTAATTGGGTTACCAATGAAATAAAATCACTTATTATGTGCACAAGATTGGTTAAAAACCCTAATTGGATTAGAATAAGCCTAGGGAGGACGAAAATGACCTAAATGTTTAACCAATGACACAAAATGACACAAAATCACATATTGGATGCACAAGATTGGTTAAAAACCCTAATTGGATTAGAATAAGCCTAGGGAGGACGAAAATGACCTAAATGTGAAACCAATGGCACAAAATCACATATTGGATGCACAAGATTGGTTAAAAACCCTAATTGGATTAGAATAAGCCTAGGGAGGACGAAAATGACCTAAATGTTCAACCAATGACACAAATTGACACAAAATCACATATGGTATGCATAAGATTGGATAAAAATCCTAATTGGATTAGAATAAGCCTGGGGAGGACGAAAATGACCTAAATGTACAACCAATGACACAAAATCACATATTGGATGCACAAGATTGGTTAAAAACCCTAATTGGATTAGAATAAGCGTAGGGAGGACGAAAATGACCTAAATGTGCCTCCAATGACACAAAATTACATATTGGATGCACAAGGTTGGTTAAAAACCCTAATTGGATTATAATAAGCCTAGGGAGGACGAAAATGACCTAAATGTTCAACCAATGATACAAAATCACATATTAGATGCATAAGATTGGTTAAAAACCCTAATTGGATTAGAATAAGCCTAGCGAGGACGAAAATTGCATAATTGGATTACCGATGACACAAAATCACTTATTATATGCACAAGATTGGTTAAAAACCCTGATTGGATTAGAATAAGCCTAAGGAGGACAAAAATGACCTAAATGTGCAACCAATGATACAAAATCACATATTGGATGCATAGGATTGGTTAAAAACCCTAATTGGATTAGAATAAGCCTAGGGAGAACGAAAATGGCATAATTGGATTACCAATGACACAAAATCACTTATTATATGCACAAGATTGGTTAAAAACCATGATTGGATTAGAATAAGCCTAGGGTGGACAAAAATGACCTAAATGTGCAACCAATGACACAAAATCACGTATTGGATGCACGAGATAGGTTAAAAACCCAAATTGGATTAGAATAAGCCTAGGAAGGACGAAAATGACCTAAATGTTCAACCAATGACATAAAATAACACAAAATCACATATTGGATGCATAAGATTGGTTAAAAACCCTAATTGGATTAGAATAATCCTAGCGAGGACGAAAATGACATAATTGGATAACCGATGACACAAAATCAGTTATTATATGCACAAGATTGGTTAAAAACCCTAATTGAATTAGAATAAGCCTAGGGAGGACGAAAATGACCTAAATGTTCAACCAATGATACAAAATCACATATTAGATGCATAAGATTGGTTAAAAACCCTAATTGGATTAGAATAAGCCTAGCGAGGACGAAAATTGCATAATTGGATTACCAATGACACAAAATCACTTATTATATGCACAAGATTGGTTAAAAACCCTGATTGGATTAGAATAAGCCTAGGGAGGACAAAAATGACCTAAATGTGCAACCAATGACACAAAATCACATATTGGATGCACGAGATTGGATAAAAACCCTAATTGGATTAGAATAAGCATAGGGAGGACGAAAATGACCTAAATGTTCAACCAATGACACAAACTCGCATATTGGATCCACAAGATTGGTTAAAAACCCTAATTGGATTAGAATAAGCCGAGGGAGGACGAAAATGACCTAAATGTTCAACCAATTACACAAAATGACACAAAATCACATATTGGATGCACAAGATTGGTTAAAAACCCTAATTTGATTAGAATACGCCTAGGGAGGAAGAAAATAACTTAAATGATCAACCAATGACACAAAATGACACAAAATCACATATTTGATGCACAAGATTGGTTAAAAACTCTAATTGGATTAGAATAAGCCTAGCGAGGACGAAAATGACCTAATTTGGTTACCAATGAAATAAAATCACTTATTATGTGCACAAGATTGGTTAAAAACCCTAATTGGATTAGAATAAGTCTAGGGTGTACGAAAATGACCTAAATGTGCAACCAATGACAAAAAATCACATATTGGATGCACAAGATTGGTTAAAAACTTAATTGGATTAGAATAAGCCTAGGGAGGACGAAAATGACCTAAATGTTCAACCAATGACTCAAAAGGACACAAAATCACATATTGGATGCACCAGATTGGTTAGAAACCCTAATTGGATTAGAATAAGCCTAGGGAGGATGAAAATGACCTAAATGTTCAACCAATGACACAAAATCACATATTGGATGCACAAGATTGGTTAAAAACCCTAATTGGATTAGAATAAGCCTATGGAGGACGAAAATGACCTAAATGTTCAACCAATGACACAAACTCGCATATTGGATTCACAAGATTGGTTAAAAACCCTAATTGGATTAGAATAAGCCTAGGGAGGACGAAAATGACTTAAATGTTCAACCAATGACACAAAATGACACAAAATCACATATTGGATGCACAAGATTGGTTAAAAACCCTAATTGGATTAGAATAAGCCTAGGGAGGACGAAAAGGACCTAAATGTTCAACCAATGACACAAAATCACATATTGGATGCACAAGATTGGTTAAAAACCCTAATTGGATTAGAATAAGCCTAGGGAGGACAAAAATGACCTAAATGTTCAACCAATGACACAAAATCACATATTGGATGCACAAGATTGGTTAAAAACCCTAATTGGATTAGAAAAAGCCTAGGGAGGACGAAAATGACCTAAATGTTCAACCAATGACACAAAATGACACAAAATCACATATTGGATGCACAAGATTGGTTAAAAACCCTAATTGGATTAGAATAAGCCTAGGGAGGACGAAAATGACCTAAATGTTCAACCAATGACACAAAATGACACAAAATCACATATTGGATGCACAAGATTGGTTAAAAACCCTAATTGGCGTAGAATAAGCCTAGGGAGGACAAAAATGACCTAAATGTTCAACCAATGACACAAAATCACATATTGGATGCACAAGATTGGTTACAAATCATAATTGGATTAAAATAACCCTAGGGAGGACGAAAATGACCTAAATGTTCAACCAATGACACAAAATCACATATTGGATGCACAGGATTGGTGAAAAACCCTAATTGGATTAGAATAAGCCTGGTGAGGACGAAAATGACCTAAATGTTCAACCAATGACACAAACTAACACAAAATCACATATCGGAAGCACAAGATTGGTTTAAAACCCTAATTGGATTAGAATAAGCCTAGGGAGAACGAAAATGACCTAAATGTTCAACCAATGACACAAAATCAGATACTGGATGCACAAGATTGGTTAAAAACCCTAATTGGATTAGAATAAGCCTAGGGAGGATGAAAATGACCTAAATGTTCAACCAATGACACAAAATGACACAAAATCACATATTGGATGCACAAGATTGGTTAAAAACCCTAATTGGTTTAAAATAAGCCTAGGGATGACGAAAATGACCTAAATGTTCAACCAATGACACAAAATGACACAAAATCAGATATTGGATGCACAAGATTGGTTAAAAACCCTAATTGGATTAGAATAAGCCTAGGGAGGACGAAAATGACCTAAATGTTCAACCAATGACACAAAATGACACAAAATCACATATTGGATGCACAAGATTGGTTAAAAACCCTAAATGGATTCGAATATGCCTAGGGAGGACGAAAATGACCTAAATGTTCAACCAATGACACAAAATCACATTTTGGATGCACAAGATTGGTTAAAAACCCTAATTGGATTTGAATAAGCCTAGGGAGGACGAAAATGACCTAAATGTTCAACCAATGACACAAAACCACATATTGGATGCACAAGATTGGTTAAAAACACTAGTTGGATTAGAATAAGCCTAGGGAGGACGAAAATGACATAAATGTTCAACCAATGACACAAAATAACACAAAATCACATATTGGATGCACAAGATTGGTTAAAAACCCTAATTGGATTAGAATAAGCCTAGGGAGGACGAAAATGACCTAAATGTTCAACCAACGACACAAAATGACACAAAATCACATATTGGATGCACAAGATTGGTTAAAAACCCTAATTGGATTAGAATAAGCCTAGGGAGGACGAAAATGACCTAAATGTTCAACCAATGACACAAAATGACACAAAATCACATATTGGATGCACAAGATTGGTTAAAAACCCTAATTGGATTAGAATAAGCCTAGGGAGGACGAAAATGACCAAAATGTTCAACCAATGACACAAAATCACATTTTGCATGCCCAAGATTGGTTAAAAACCCTAATTGGATTAGAATAAACCTAGGGAGGACGAAAATGACCAAAATGTTCAACCAATGACACAAAATCACATATTGGATGCACAAGATTGGTTAAAAACCCTAATTGGATTAGAATAAGCCTAGGGAGGACGAAAATGACCTAAATGTTCAACCAATGACACAAAACCACATATTGGATGTACAAGATAGGTTAAAAACCCCAGTTGGATTAGAATAAGCCTATGGAGGACGAAAATGACCTAAATGTTCAACCAATGACACAAAATCACATATTGTATGCACAAGATTGGTTAAAAACCCTAATTGGATTAGAATAAGCCTAGGGAGGACGAAAATAACCTAAATGTACAACCAATGAAACAAAATGACACAAAATCACATATTGGATGCACAAGATTGGTTAAAAACCCTAATTGGATTAGAATAAGCCTAGGGAGGACGAAAATGACCTAAATGTTCAACCAATGACACAAAATCACATATTGGATGCACAAGATTGGTTAAAAACCCTAATTGGATTAGAATAAGCCTAGGGAGGACGAAAATGACCTAAATGTTCAACCAATGACACAATATCACATAATGGATGCACAAGATTGGTTAAAAACCCTAATTGGATTAGAATAAGCCTAGGGAGGACGAAAATGACCTAAATGTTCAACCAATGACACAAAATCACATATTGGATGCACAAGATTGGTTAAAAACCCTAATTGGATTAGAATAAACCTAGGGAGGACAAAAAAGACCTAAATGTTCAACCAATGACACAAAATGACACAAAATCACATATTGGATGCACAAGATTGGTTAAAAACCCTAATTGGATTAGAATAAGCCTAGGGAGGACGAAAATGACCTAAATGTTCAACCAATGACACAAAATGACACAAAATCACATATTGGATGCACAAGATTGGTTAAAAACCCTAATTGGATTAGAATAAGCCTAGGGAGGACGAAAATAACCTAAATGTTCAACGAATGACAAAAAATCACATATTGGATGCATAAGATTGGTTAAAAACCCTAATTGGATTAGAATAAGCCTAGGGAGGACGAAAATGACCTAAATGTTCAACCAATGACACAAAATGACACAAAATCACATATTGGATGCACAAGATTGGTTAAAAACCCTAATTGGATTAGAATAAGCGTAGGGAGGACGAAAATGACCTAAATTTTCAACCAATGACACAAAATCACATATTGGATGCACAAGATTTGTTGAAAACCCTAATTGGATTAGAATAAGCCTAGGGTGGGCGAAAATGAACAAAATGTTCAACCAATGACACAAAATAACATATTGGATGCACAAGATTGCTTAAAAACCCTAATTTGATTAGAATAAGCCTAGGGAGGACGAAAATGACCTAAATGTTCAACCAATGACACAAAATGACACAAAATCACATATTGGATGCTCAAGATTGGTTAAAAACCCTAATTGGATTAGAATAAGCCTAGGGAGGACGAAAATGACCTTAATGTGCAACCAATGACACAAAATGACACAAAATCACATATTGGATGCACAAGATTGGTTTAAAACCCTAATTGGATTAGAATAAGCCTAGGGGAAAATGACCTAAATGTTCAACCAATGACACAAAATCACATATTGGATGCACAAGATTGGTTAAAAACCCTAATTGGATTAGAATAAGCCCAAGGAGGACGAAAATGGCCTAAATGTTCAACCAATGACACAAAATCACATATTGGATGCACAAGATTGGTTAAAAACCCTAATTGGATTAGAATAAGCCTAGGGAGGACGAAAATGACCTTAATGTTCAACCAATGACACAAAATGACACAAAATCACATATTGGATGCACAAGATTGGTTAAAAACCCTAATTGGATTAGAACAAGCTTAGGGAGGACGAAAATGACCTAAATGTTCAACCAATGACACAAAATGACACAAAATCACATATTGGATGCACAAGATTGGTTAAAAACCCTAATTGGATTAGAATAAGCCTAGGGAGGACGAAAATGACCTAAATGTTCTACCAATGACACAAAATGACATATTGGATGCACAAGATTGGTTAAAAACCCTAATTGGATTAGAATAAGCCTAGGGAGGACGAAAATGACCTAAATGTTCAACCAATGACACAAAATGACACAAAATCACATATTGGATGCACAAGATTGGTTAAAAACCCTAATTGGATTAGAATAAGCCTAGGGAGGACGAAAATGACCTAATTGGATTACAAATGACACAAAATCACATATTGGATGCACAAGATTGGTTAAAAACCCTAATTGGATTAGAATAAGCCTAGGGAGGACGAAAATGACCTAAATGTTCAACCAATGACACAAAATGACACAAAATCACATATTGGATGCACAAGATTGGTTAAAAACCCTAATTGGATTAGAATAAGCCTAGGGAGGACGAAAATGACCTAAATGTTCAACCAATGACACAAAACAACACATAATCACATATTGGATGCACAAGATTGGTTAAAAACCCTAATTGGATTAGAATAAGCCTGTGGAGGACGAAAATGACCTAAATGTTCAACCAATGACACAAAATCACATATTGGACGCACAAGATTGGTTAAAAACGCTAATTGGATTAGAATAAGCCTAGGGAGGACGAAAATGACCTAAATTTTCAACCAATGACACCAAATCACATATTGGATGCACAAGATTGGTTAAAAACCCTAATTGGATTAGAATAAGCCTAGGGAGGACGAAAATGACCTAAATGTTCAACCAATGACACAAAATGACACAAAATCACATATTGGATGCACAAGATTGGTTAAAAACCCTAATTGGATTAGAATAAGCCTAGGGAGGACGAAAATGACCTAAATGTGCAACCAATGACACAAAATCACATACTGGATGCACAAGATTGGTTAAAAACCCTAATTGGATTAGAATAAGCCTAGGGAGGACGAAAATGACCTAAATGTTCAACCAATGACACATAATGACACAAAATCACATATTGGATGCACAAGATTGGTTAAAAACCCTAATTAGATTAGAATAAGCCTAGGGAGGACGAAAATGACCTAATAGTTCAACCAATGACACAAAATCACATATTGGATGCACAAGATTGGTTAAAAACCCTAATTGGATTAGAATAAGCCTAGGGAGGACGAAAATGACCTAAATGTTCAACCAATGACCCAAGATGACACAAAATGACATATTGGATTCACAAGATTGGTTAAAATCCCTTATTGGATTAGAATAAGCCTAGGGAGGACGAAAATGACCAAAATGTTCAACCAATGACACAAAATCACATATTGGATGCACAAGATTGGTTAAAAACCCTAATTGGATTAGAATAAGCCTAGGGAGGACGAAAATGACCTAAATGTTCAACCAATGACACAAAATCACATATTGGATGCACAAGATAGGTTAAAAACCCTAATTGGATTGGAATAAGCCAAGGGAGGACGAAAATGACCTAAATGTTCAACCAATGACACAAAATGACCCAAAATTACATATTGGATGCACAAGATTGGTTAAAAACCCTAATTGGATTAGAATAAGCCTAGGGAGGACGAAAATGACCTAAATGTTCAACCAATGACACAAAATGACACAAAATCACATATTGGATGCACAAGATTGGTTAAAAACCCTAATTGGATTAGAATAAGCCTAGGGAGGACGAAAATGACCTAAATGTTCAACCAATGACACAAAATGACACAAAATCACATATTGGATGCACAAGATTGGTTAAAAACCCTAATTGGATTAGAATAAGGATAGGGTGGACGAAAATGACCTAAATGTTCAACGAATGACACAAAATCACATATTGGATGCATAAGATTGGTTAAAAACCCTAATTGGATTAGAATAAGCCTAGGGAGGACGAAAATGACCTAAATGTTCAACCAATGACACAAAATGACACAAAATCACATATTGGATGCACAAGATTGGTTAAAAACCCTAATTGGATTAGAATAAGCCTAGGGAGGACGAAAATAACTTAAATGTTCAACCAATGACACAAAATGACACAATATCACATATTTGATGCACAAGATTGGTTAAAAACCCTAATTGCATTAGAATAAGCCTAGCGAGGACGAAAATGACCTAATTGGGTTACCAATGAAATAAAATCACTTATTATGTGCACAAGATTGGTTAAAAACCCTAATTGGATTAGAATAAGCCTAGGGAGGACGAAAATTACCTAAATGTGCAACCAATGACACAAAATCACATATTGGATGCACAAGATTGGTTAAAAACTTAATCGGATTAGAATAAGCCTAGGGAGGACGAAAATGACCTAAATATTCAACCAATGACTCAAAATGACACAAAATCACATATTGGATGCACAAGATTGGTTAAAAACCCTAATTGGATTAGAATAAGCCTAGGGAGGAAGAAAATAACATAAATGTTCAACCAATGACACAAAATGACACAAAATCACATATTTGATTCACAAGATTGGTTAAAAACCCTAATTGCATTAGAATAAGCCTAGCGAGGACGAAAATACCTAATTGGGTTACCAATGAAATAAAATCACTTATTATGTGCACAAGATTGGTTAAAAACCCTAATTGGATTAGAATAAGCCTAGGGAGGACGAAAATGACCTAAATGTGCAACCAATGACACAAAATCACATATCGGATGCACAAGATTGGTTAAAAACTTAATTGGATTAGAATAAGCCTAGGGAGGACGAAAATGACCTAAATGTTCAACCAATTACTCAAAATGACACAAAATCACATATTGGATGCACAAGATTGGTTAAAAACCCTAATTGGATTAGAATAAGCCTAGGGAGGACGAAAATAACTTAAATGTTCAACCAATGACACAAAATGACACAAAATCACATATTTGATGCACAAGATTGGTTAAAAACCCTAATTGCATTAGAATAAGCCTAGCGAGGACGAAAATGACCTAATTGGGTTACCAATGAAATAAAATCACTTATTATGTGCACAAGATTGGTTAAAAACCCTAATTGGATTAGAATAAGCCTAGGGAGGACGAAAATGACCTAAATGTGCAACCAATGACACAAAATGACACAAAATCACATATTGGATGCATAAGATTGGTTAAAAACCCTAAATGGATTAGAATAAGCCTCGGGAGGACGAAAATGACCAAAATGTTCAACCAATGACACAAAATGACACAAAATCACATATTGGATGCACAAGATTGGTTAAAAACTCTAATTGGATTAGAATAAGCCTAGTGAGGACGAAAATGACCTAATTGAATTACCAATGACACAAAATCACTTATTATATGCACAAGATTGGTTAAAAACCGTAATTGGATTAGAATAAGCCTAGGGAGGACGAAAATGACCTAAATGTTCAACCAATGATACAAAATCACATATTGGATGCATAAGATTGGTTAAAAACCCTAATTGGATTAGAATAAGCCTGGGGAGAACGAAAATGGCATAATTGGATTACCAATGACACAAAATCACTTATTATATGCACAAGATTAGTTAAAAACCATGATTGGATTAGAATAAGCCTAGGGTGGACAAAAATGACCTAAATGTGCAACCAATGACACAAAATCACGTATTGGGTGCACGAGATAGGTTAAAAACCCAAATTGGATTAGAATAAGCTTAGGAAGGACGAAAATGACCTAAATGTTCAACCAATGACATAAAATAACACAAAATCACATATTGGATGCATAAGATTGGTTAAAAACCTAATTGGATTAGAATAATCCTACCGAGGACGAAAATGACATAATTGGATAACCGATGACACAAAATCAGTTATTATATGCACAAGATTGGTTAAAAACCCTAATTGGATTAGAATAAGCCTAGGGAGGATGAAAATGACCTAAATGTGCAACCAATGACACAAAATCACATATTGGATGCACAAGATTGGTTAAAAACCCTAATTGGATTAGAATAAGCCTAGGGAGGACGAAAATGACCTAAATGTTCAACCAATGACACAAATTGACACAAAATCACATATGGTATGCACAAGATTGGATAAAAATCATAATTGGATTAGAATAAGCCTGGGGAGGACGAAAATGACCTAAATGTACAACCAATGACACAAAATCACATATTGGATGCACAAGATTTGTTAAAAACCCTAATTGGATTAGAATAAGCCTAGGGAGGACGAAAATGACCTAAATGTGCCACCAATGACACAAAATCACATATTGGATGCACAATATTGGTTAAAAACCCAAATTGGATTAGAATAAGTCTAGGGAGGACCAAAATGACCTAAATGTTCAACCAATGACACAAAGTCACATATTGGATGCACAAGATTGGTTATAAACCCTAATTGGATTAGAATAAGTCTAGCGAGGACGAAAATGAATTTATTGGATTACCAATGACACAAAATCACTTATTATATGCACAAGATTGGTTAAAGACCCTAAGTGGATTAGAATAAGCCTTAGGAGGACGAAAATGACCTAAATGTGCAACCAATGACAGAAAATCACATATTGGATGCACAAGATTGGTTAAAAACCCTAATTGGATTAGAATAAGCCTAGGGAGGACGAAAATGACCTAAATGTTTAACCAATGACACAAAATGACACAAAATCACATATTGGATGCACAAGATTGGTTAAAAACCCTAATTGGATTAGAATATGCCTAGGGAGGACGAAAATGACCTAAATGTTCAACCAATGACACAAAATGACACAAAATCACATATTGGATGCACAAGATTGGTTAAAAACCCTAATTGGATTAGAATATGCCTAGGGAGGACGAAAATGACCTAAATGTTCAACCAATGACACAAAATGACACAAAATCACATATTGGATGCACAAGATTGGTTAAAAACCGTAATTGGATTAGAATAAGCCTAGGGAGGACGAAAATGACCTAAATGTTCAACCAATGACACAAAATGACACAAAATCACATATTGGATGCACAAGATTGCTTAAAAACCCTAATTGGATTAGAATAAGCCAAGGGAGGAAGAAAATGACCTAAATGTTCAACCAATGACACAAAATGACACAAAATCACATATTGGATGCACAAGATTGGTTAAAAACCCTAATTGGATTAGAATAAGCCTAGGGAGGACGAAAATGACCTAAATGTTCAACCAATGACACAAAATGACACAAAATCACATATTGGATGCACAAGATTGGTTAAAAACCTTAATTGGATTAGAATAAGCCTAGGGAGGACGAATATGACCTAAATGTTCAACCAATGACACAAAATGACACAAAATCACATATTGGATGCACAAGATTGGTTAAAAACCCTAATTGGATTAGAATAAGCCTAGGGAGGACGAAAATGACCTAAATGTTCAACCAATGACACAAAATGACACAAAATCACATATTGGATGCACAAAATTGGTTTAAAACCCTAATTGGATTGGAATAAGCCTAGGGAGGACGAAAATGACCTAAATGTTCAACCAATGACACAAAATCACATATTGGATGCACAAGATTGGTTAAAAACCCTAATTGGATTAGAATAAGCCTAAGGAGGACGAAAATGACCTAAATGTTCAACCAATGACACAAAATGACACAAAATCACATATTTGATGCAAAAGATTGGTTAAAAACCCTAAATGGATTAGAATAAGCCTAGGGAGGACGAAAATGACCTAAATGCTCAACCAATGACACAAAATGACAAAAAATCACATATTGGATGCACAAGATTGGTAAAAAACCCTAATTGGATTAGAATAAGCCTAGGGAGGACGAAAATGACCTAAATGTTCAACGAATGACACAAAATGACACAAAATCACATATTGGAGTCACAAGATTGGTTAAAAACCCTAATTGGATTAGAATTAGCCTAAGGAGGACGAAAATGACCTAAATGTTTAACCAATGACACAAAATGACACAAAATCACATATTGAATGCACAAGATTGGTTAAAAACCCTAATTGGATTAGAATATGCCTAGGGAGGACGAAAATGACCTAAATGTTCAACCAATGACACAAAATGACACAAAATCACATATTGGATGCACAAGATTGGTTAAAAACCCTAATTGGATTATAATAAGCCTAGGGGGGACGAAAATGACCTAAATGTTCAACCAATGACACAAAATCACATATTGGATGCACAAGATTGGTTAAAAACCCTAATTGGATTAGAATAAGCCTAGGGAGGACGAAAATGACCTAAATGTTCAACCAATGACACAAAATGACACAAAATCACATATTGGATGCACAAGATTGGTTAAAAACCCTAATTGGATTAGAATAAGCCTAGGGAGGACGCAAATGACATAAATGTTCAACCAATTACACAAAATCACATATTGGATGCACAAGATTGGTTAAAAACCCTAATTGGATTAGAATAAGCCTAGGGAGGACGAAAATAACTTAAATGTTCAACCAATGACACAAAATGACACAAAATCACATATTTGATGCACAAGATTGGTTAAAAACCCTAATTGCATTAGAATAAGCCTAGCGAGGACGAAAATGACCTAATTGGGTTAGCAATGAAATAAAATCACTTATTATGTGCACAAGATTGGTTAAAAACCCTAATTGGATTAGAATAAGCCTAGGGAGGACGAAAATGACCTAAATGTGCAACCAATGACACAAAGTGAAACAAAATCACATATTGGAGGCATAAGATTGGTTAAAAACCCTAAATGGATTAGAATAAGCCTCGGGAGGACGAAAATGACCAAAATGTTCAACCAATGACACAAAATCACATATTGGATGCACAAGATTGGTTAAAAACCCTAATTGGATTAGAATAAGCCTAGGGAGGACGAAAATGACCTAAATGTTCAACCAATGACACAAAATGACACAAAATCACATATTGGATGCACAAGATTGGTTAAAAACCGTAATTCGATTAGAATAAGCCTAGGGAGGACGAAAATGACCTAAATGTTCAACCAATGACACAAAATGACACAAAATCACATATTGGATGCACAAGATTGGTTAAAAACCCTAATTGGATTAGAATAAGCCTAGGGAGGACGAAAATGACCTAAATGTTCAACCAATGACACAAAATGACGTATTGGGTGCACTAGTTTGGTTAAAAACCCTAATTGGATTAGAATAAGCCTAGGGAGAACGAAAATGACCTAAATGTTCAACCAATGACACAAAATGACACAAAATCACATATTGGATGCACAAGATTGGTTAAAAACCCTAATTGGATTAGAATAAGCCTAGGGAGGACGAAAATGACCTAAATGTTCAACCAATGAGAAAAAATGACACAAAATCACATATTGGATGCACAAGATTGGTTAAAAACCCTAATTGGATTAGAATAAGTCTAGCGAGGACGAAAATGAACTTATTGGATTACCAATGACACAAAATCACTTATTATATGCACAAGATTGGTTAAAGACCCTAATTGGATTAGAATAAGCCTTAGGAGGACGCAAATGACCTAAATGAGCAACCAATGACAGAAAATCACATATTGGATGCACAAGATTGGTTAAAAACCCTAATTGGATTAGAATAAGCCTAGGGAGGACGAAAATGACCTAATTGGGTTACCAATGAAATAAAATCACTTATTATGTGCACAAGATTGGTTAAAAACCCTAATTGGATTAGAATAAGCCTAGGGAGTACGAAAATGACCTAAATGTGCAACCAATGACACAAAATCACATATTGGATGCACAAGATTGGTTAAAAACCCTTATTGGATTAGAATAAGCCTAGGGAGGACGAAAATGACATAAATGTTCAACCAATTACACAAAATGACACAAAATCACATATTGGATGCACAAGATTGGTTAAAAACCCTAATTGGATTAGAATAAGCCTAGGGAGGACGAAAATAACTTAAATGTTCAACCAATGACACAAAATGACACAAAATCACATATTTGATGCACAAGATTGGTTAAAAACTCTAATTGGATTAGAATAAGCCTAGCGAGGACGAAAATGACATAAATGTTCAACCAATTACACAAAATGACACAAAATCACATATTGGATGCACAAGATTGTTTAAAAACCCTAATTGGATTAGAATAAGCCTAGGGAGGACGAAAATGACCTAAATGTTCAACCAATGACACAAAATGACACAAAATCACATATTGGATGCACAAGATTGGTTAAAAACCCTAATTGGATTAGAATAAGCCTAGGGAGGACGAAAATGACATAAATGTTCAACCAATTACACAAAATGACACAAAATCACATATTGGATGCACAAGATTGGTTAAAAACCCTAATTGGATTAGAATAAGCCTAGGGAGGACGAAAATGACCTAAATGTTTAACCAATGACACAAAATGACACAAAATCACATATTGGATGCACAAGATTGGTTAAAAACCCTAATTGGATTAGAATAAGCCTAGGGAGGACAAAAATGACATAAATGTTCAACCAATTACACAAAATGACACAAAATCACATATTGGATGCACAAGATTGGTTAAAAACCCTAATTGGATTAGAATAAGCCTAGGGAGGACGAAAATAACTTAAATGTTCAACCAATGACACAAAATGACACAAAATCACATATTTGATGCACAAGATTGGTTAAAAACCCTAATTGCATTAGAATAAGCCTAGCAAGGACGAAAATGACCTAATTGGGTTACCAATGAAATAAAATCACTTATTATGTGCACAAGATTGGTTAAAAACCCTAATTGGATTAGAATAAGCCTAGGGAGGACGAAAATGACCTAAATGTGCAACCAATGACACAAAATCACATATCGGATGCACAAGATTGGTTAAAAACTTAATTGGATTAGAATAAGCCTAGGGAGGACGAAAATGACCTAAATGTTCAACCAATTACTCAAAATGACACAAAATCACATATTGGATGCACAAGATTGGTTAAAAACCCTAATTGGATTAGAATAAGCCTAGGGAGGACGAAAATAACTTAAATGTTCAACCAATGACACAAAATGACACAAAATCACATATTTGATGCACAAGATTGGTTAAAAACCCTAATTGCATTAGAATAAGCCTAGCGAGGACGAAAATGACCTAATTGGGTTACCAATGAAATAAAATCACTTATTATGTGCACAAGATTGGTTAAAAACCCTAATTGGATTAGAATAAGCCTAGGGAGGACGAAAATGACCTAAATGTGCAACCAATGACACAAAATGACACAAAATCACATATTGGATGCATAAGATTGGTTAAAAACCCTAAATGGATTAGAATAAGCCTCGGGAGGACGAAAATGACCAAAATGTTCAACCAATGACACAAAATGACACAAAATCACATATTGGATGCACAAGATTGGTTAAAAACCCTAATTGGATTAGAATAAGCCTAGGGAGGACGAAAATGACCTAAATGTTCAACCAATGACACAAAATGACACAAAATCACATATTGGATGCACAAGATTGGTTAAAAACCCTAATTGGATTAGAATAAGCCTAGGCAGGACGAAAATGACATAAATGTTCAACCAATTACACAAAATGACACAAAATCACATATTGGATGCACAAGATTGGTTAAAAACCCTAATTGGATTAGAATAAGCCTAGGGAGGACGAAAATAACTTAAATGTTCAACCAATGACACAAAATGACACAAAATCACATATTTGATGCACAAGATTGGTTAAAAACTCTAATTGGATTAGAATAAGCCTAGCGAGGACGAAAATGACCTAATTGGGTTACCAATGAAATAAAATCACTTATTATGTGCACAAGATTGGTTAAAAACCCTAATTGGATTAGAATAAGCCTAGGGAGGACGAAAATGACCTAAATGTTTAACCAATGACACAAAATGACACAAAATCACATATTGGATGCACAAGATTGGTTAAAAACCCTAATTGGATTAGAATAAGCCTAGGGAGGACGAAAATGACCTAAATGTGAAACCAATGGCACAAAATCACATATTGGATGCACAAGATTGGTTAAAAACCCTAATTGGATTAGAATAAGCCTAGGGAGGACAAAAAGGACCTAAATGTTTAACCAATAACACAAAATGACAGAAAATCACATATTGGATGCACAAGATTGGTTAAAAACCCTAATTGGATTAGAATAAGCCTAGGGAGGACGAAAATGACCTAAATGTGCAACCCATGACACAAAATCACATATTGGATGCACATGATTGGTTAAAAACTTAATTGGATTAGAATAAGCCTAGGGAGGACGAAAATGACCTAAATGTTCAACCAATGACTTGAAATGACACAAAATCACATATTGGATGCACAAGATTGGTTAAAAACCCTAATTGGATTAGAATAAGCCTAGGGAGGACGAAAATAACTTAAATGTTCAACCAATGACACAAAATCACATATTTGATGCACAAGATTGGTTAAAAACCCTAATTGCATTAGAATAAGCCTAGCGAGGACGAAAATGACCTAATTGGGTTACCAATGAAATAAAATCACTTATTATGTGCACAAGATTGGTTAAAAACCCTAATTGGATTAGAATAAGCCTAGGGAGTACGAAAATGACCTAAATGTGCAACCAATGACACAAAATCACATATGGTATGCACAAGATTGGATAAAAATCCTAATTGGATTAGAATAAGCCTGGGGAGGACGAAAATGACCTAAATGTACAACCAATGACACAAAATCACATATTGGATGCACAAGATTGGTTAAAAACCCTAATTGGATTAGAATAAGCCTAGGAAGGACGAAAATGACCTAAATGTGCCACCAATGACACAAAATCACATATTGGATGCACAAGATTGGTTAAAAACCCTAATTGGATTGGAATAAGTCTAGCGAGGACGAAAATGAACTTATTGGATTACCAATGACACAAAATCACTTATTATATGCACAAGATTGGTTAAAGACCCTAATTGGATTAGAATAAGCCTTAGGAGGACGCAAATGACCTAAATGAGCAATCAATGACAGAAAATCACATATTGGATGCACAAGATTGGTTAAAAACCCTAATTGGATTAGAATAAGCCTAGGGAGGACGAAAAGGACCTAAATGTTTAACCAATAACACAAAATGACAGAAAATCACATATTGGATGCACAAGATTGGTTAAAAACCCTAATTGGATTAGAATAAGCCTAGGGAGGACGAAAATGACCTAAATGTGCAACCCATGACACAAAATCACATATTGGATGCACATGATTGGTTAAAAACTTAATTGGATTAGAATAAGCCTAGGGAGGACGAAAATGACCTAAATGTTCAACCAATGACTTGAAATGACACAAAATCACATATTGGATGCACAAGATTGGTTAAAAACCCTAATTGGATTAGAATAAGCCTAGGGAGGACGAAAATAACTTAAATGTTCAACCAATGACACAAAATCACATATTTGATGCACAAGATTGGTTAAAAACCCTAATTGCATTAGAATAAGCCTAGCGAGGACGAAAATGACCTAATTGGGTTACCAATGAAATAAAATCACTTATTATGTGCACAAGATTGGTTAAAAACCCTAATTGGATTAGAATAAGCCTAGGGAGGACGAAAATGAACTAAATGTGCAACCAATGACACAAAATCACATATTGGATGCACAAGATTGGTTAAAAACTTAATCGGAATAGAATAAGCCTAGGGAGGACGAAAATGACCTAAATATTCAACCAATGACTCAAAATGACACAAAATCACATATTGGATGCACAAGATTGGTTAAAAACCCTAATTGGATTAGAATAAGCCTAGGGAGGACGAAAATAACATAAATGTTCAACCAATGACACAAAATGACACAAAATCACATATTTGATGCACAAGATTGGTTAAAAACCCTAATTGCATTAGAATAAGCCTAGCGAGGACGAAAATGACCTAATTGGGTTACCAATGAAATAAAATCACTTATTATGTGCACAAGATTGGTTAAAAACCCTAATTGGATTAGAATAAGCCTAGGGAGGACGAAAATGAACTAAATGTGCAACCAATGACACAAAATCACATATTGGATGCACAAGATTGGTTAAAAACTTAATCGGAATAGAATAAGCCTAGGGAGGACGAAAATGACCTAAATATTCAACCAATGACTCAAAATGACACAAAATCACATATTGGATGCACAAGATTGGTTAAAAACCCTAATTGGATTAGAATAAGCCTAGGGAGGACGAAAATAACATAAATGTTCAACCAATGACACAAAATGACACAAAATCACATATTTGATGCACAAGATTGGTTAAAAACCCTAATTGCATTAGAATAAGCCTAGCGAGGACGAAAATACCTAATTGGGTTACCAATGAAATAAAATCACTTATTATGTGCACAAGATTGGTTAAAAACCCTAATTGGATTAGAATAAGCCTAGGGAGGACGAAAATGACCTAAATGTGCAACCAATGACACAAAATCACATATTGGATGCACAAGATTGGTTAAAAACTTAATTGGATTAGAATAAGCCTAGGGAGGACGAAAATGACCTAAATGTTCAAGCAATGACTCAAAATGACACAAAATCACATATTGGATGCACAAGATTGGTTAAAAACCCTAATTGGATTAGAATAAGCCTAGGGAGGACGAAAATAACTTAAATGTTCAACCAATGACACAAAATGACACAAAATCACATATTTGATGCACAAGATTGGTTAAAAACCCTAATTGCATTAGAATAAGCCTAGCGAGGACGAAAATGACCTAATTGGGTTACCAATGAAATAAAATCACTTATTATGTGCACAAGATTGGTTAAAAACCCTAATTGGATTAGAATAAGCCTAGGGAGGACGAAAATGACCTAAATGTGCAACCAATGACACAAAGTGAAACAAAATCACATATTGGAGGCATAAGATTGGTTAAAAACCCTAAATGGATTAGAATAAGCCTCGGGAGGACAAAAATGACCAAAATGTTCAACCAATGACACAAAATCACATATTGGATGCACAAGATTGGTTAAAAACCCTAATTGGATTAGAGTAAGCCTAGGGAGGACGAAAATGACCTAAATGTTCAACCAATGACACAAAATGACACAAAATCACATATTGGATGCACAAGATTGGTTAAAAACCCTAATTGGATTAGAGTAAGCCTAGGGAGGACGAAAATGACCTAAATGTTCAACCAATGACACAAAATCACATATTGGATGCACAAGATTGGTTAAAAACCCTAATCGGATTAGAATAAGCCTAGGGAGGACGAAAATGACCTAAATGTTCAACCAATGACACAAAATCACATATTGGATGCACAAGATTGGTTAAAAACCCTAATTGGATTAGAATAAGCCTAGGGAGGACGAAAACGACCTAAATGTTCAACCAATGACACAAAATGACACAAAACCACATATTGGATGCACTATATTGGTTAAAAACCCTAATTGTATTAGAATAAGCCTAGGGAGGACGAAAATGACCTAAATGTTCAACCAATGACACAAAATGACACAAAATCACATATTGGATGCACTAGATTGGTTAAAAACCCTAATTGGATTAGAATAAGCCTAGGGAGGACGAAAATGACCTAAATGTTCAACCAATGACACAAAATCATATATTGGATGCACAAGATTGGTTAAAAACCCTAATTGGATTAGAATAAGCCTAGGGAGGACGAAAATGACCTAAATGTTAAACCAATGACACAAAATCACATGTTGGATGCACAAGATTGTTTAAAAACCCTAATTATATTAGAATAAGCCAAGGGAGGACGAAAATGACCTAAATGTTCAACCAATGACACAAAATCACATATTGGTTGCACAAGATTGGTTAAAAACCTTAATTGTATTAGAATAAGCTTAGGGAGGACGAAAATGACTTAAATGTTCAACCAATGACACAAAATGACACAAAATCACATATTGGATGCACAAGATTGGTTAAAAACCCTAATTGGATTAGAATAAGCCTAGGGAGGATGAAAATGACCTAAATGTTCAACCAATGACACAGAATGACACAAAATCACATATTGGATGCATGAGATTGGTTAAAAACGCTAATTGGAATAGAATAAGCCTAGGGAGGACGAAAATGACCTAAATTTTCATCAAATGACACAAAATGACATAAAATCACATATTGGATGCACAAGATTGGTTAAAAATCCTAATTGGATTAGAATAAGCCTAGGGAGGACGAAAATGACCTAAATGTTCAACCAATGACACAAAATCACATATTGGATGCACAAGATTGGTTAAAAACCCTAATTGGATTAGAATAAGCCTAGGGAGGACAAAAATGACGTAAATGTTCAACCAATGACACAAAATGACAGAAAATCACATATTGGATGCACAAGATTGGTTAAAAACCTTAATTGGATTAGAATAAGCCTAGGGAGGACGAAAATGACCTAAATGTTCAACCAATGACACAAAATGACACAAAATCACATATTGGATGCACAAGATTGGTCAAAAACCCTAATTGGATTAGAATAAGCCTAGGGAGGACGAAAATGACCTAAATGTTCAACCAATGACACAAAATGACACAAAATCACATATTGGATGCACAAGATTGGTTAAAAACCTTAATTGGATTAGAATAAGCCTAGGGAGGACGAAAATGACCTAAATGTTCAACCAATGACACAAAATGACACAAAATCACATATTGGATGCACAAGATTGGTTAAAAACCCAAATTAGATTAGAATAAGCCTAGGGAGGACGAAAATGACCTAAATGTTCAACCAATGACACAAAATGACACAAAATCACATATTGGATGCACAAGATTGGTTAAAAACCCTAATTGGATTAGAATAAGCCTAGGGAGGACGAAAATGACCTAAATGTTCAACCAATGACACAAAATGACACAAAATCACATATTGGATGCACAAGATTGGTAAAAACCTTAATTGGATTAGAATAAGCCTAGGGAGGACGAAAATGACCTAAATGTTCAACCAATGACACAAAATGACACAAAATCACATATTGGATGCACAAGATTGGTTAAAAACCCTAATTGGATTAGAATAAGCCTAGGGAGGACGAAAATGACCTAAATGTTCAACCAATGACACAAAATGACACAAAATCACATATTGGATGCAAAGGATTGGTTAAAAACCCTAATTGGATTGGAATAAGCCTAGGGAGGACGAAAATGACCTAAATGTTCAACCAATGACACAAAATGACACAAAATCACATATTGGATGCACAAGATTGGTTAAAAACCCTAATTGGATTAGAATAAGCCTAGGGAGGACGAAAATGACCTAAATGTTCAACCAATGACACAAAATCACATATTGGATGCACAAGATTGGTTAAAAACCGTAATTGTATTAGGATAAGCCTAGGGAGGACGAAAATGACCTAAATGTTCAACCAATGACAAAAAATGACACAAAATCACATATTGGATGCACAAGATTGGTTAAAAACCCTAATTGGATTAGAATAAGCCTAGGGAGGACGAAAATGACCTAAATGTTCAACCAATGACATAAAATCACATATTGGATGCACAAGATTGGTTAAAAACCCTAATTCGATTAGAATAAGCCTAGGGAGGACGAAAATGACCTAAATGTTCAACCAATGACACAAAATGACACAAAATCACATATTGGATGCACAAGATTGGTTAAAAACCCTAATTGGATTAGAATAAGCCTAGGGAGGACGAAAATGACCTAAATGTTCAACCAATGACACAAAATGACACAAAATCACATATTGGATGCACAAGATTGGTTAAAAACCCTAATTGGATTAGAATAAGCCTAGGGAGGACGAAAATGACCTAAACGTTCAACCAATGACACAAAATCACATATTGGATGCACAAGATTGGATAAAAACCCTAATTAAATTAGAATAAGCCTAGGGAGGACGAAAATGACCTAAATGTTCAACCAATGACACAAAATGACTTATTGGATGCACAACATTGTTTAAAACCCCTAATTGGATTAGAATAAGCCTAGGGAGGACGAAAATGACCTAAATGTTCAACCAATGACACAAAATGACACAAAATCACATATTGGATGCACAAGATTGGTTAAAAACCCTAATTGGATTAGAATAAGCCTAGGGAGGACGAAAATGACCTAAATGTTCAACCAATGACACAAAATGACACAAAATCACATATTGGATGCACAAGATTGGTTAAAAACCCTAATTGGATTAGAATAAGCCTAGGGAGGACGAAAATGACCTAAATGTTCAACCAATGACACAAAATGACAAAAAATCACATATTGGATGCACAAGATTTGTTAAAAACCCTAATTGGATTAGAATAAGCCTAGGGAGGACGAAAATGACCTAAATGTTCAACCAATGACACAAAATCACATATTGAATGCACAAGATTGGTTTAAAACCCTAATTGGATTAGAATAAGCCTAGGGACGACGAAAATGACCTAAATTTTCAACCAATTACACAAAATAACACAAAGTCACATATTGGATGCACAAGATTGGTTAAAAATCCTAATTGGATTAGAATAAGCCTAGGGAGGACGAAAATGACCTAAATGTTCAACCAATGACACAAAATGACACAAAATCACATATTGGATGCACAAGATTGGTTAAAAACCCTAATTGGATTAGAATAAGCCTAGGGAGGACGAAAACGACCTAAATGTTCAACTAATGACACAAAATCACATATTGGATACACAAGATTGGTTAAAAACCCTAATGGGATTAGAATAAGCCTAGGGAGGACGAAAATGACCTAAATGTTCAACCAATGACACAAAATCACATATTGGATGCACAAGATTGGTCAAAACCCTAATTGGATTAGAATAAGTCTAGGGAGGACGACAATGACCTAAATGTTCAACCAATGACACAAAATGACACAAAATCACATATTGGATGCACAAGATTGGTTAAAAACCCTAATTGGATTAGAATAAGCCTAGGGAGGACGAAAATGACCTAAATGTTCAACCAATGACACAAAATGACACAAAATCACATATTGGATGCACAAGATTGGTTAAAAACCCTAATTGGATTAGAATAAGCCTAGGGAGGACCCAAATGACCAAAATGTTCAACCAATGACACAAAATGACACAAAATCACATATTGGATGCACAAGATTGGTTAAAAACCCTAATTGGATTAGAATAAGCCTAGGGAGGACGAAAATGACCTAAATGTTCAACCAATGACACAAAATGACACAAAATCACATATTGGATGCACAAGATTGGTTAAAAACCCTAATTGGATTAGAATAAGCCTAGGCAGGACGAAAATGACATAAATGTTCAACCAATTACACAAAATGACACAAAATCACATATTGGATGCACAAGATTGGTTAAAAACCCTAATTGGATTAGAATAAGCCTAGGGAGGACGAAAATAACTTAAATGTTCAACCAATGACACAAAATGACACAAAATCACATATTTGATGCACAAGATTGGTTAAAAACTCTAATTGGATTAGAATAAGCCTAGCGAGGACGAAAATGACCTAATTGGGTTACCAATGAAATAAAATCACTTATTATGTGCACAAGATTGGTTAAAAACCCTAATTGGATAAGAATAAGCCTAGGGAGGACGAAAATGACCTAAATGTTCAACCAATGACACAAAATGACACAAAATCACATATTGGATGCACAAGATTGGTTAAAAACCCTAATTGGATTAGAATAAGCCTAGGGAGGACGAAAATGACCTAAATGTTCAACCAATGACACAAAATCACATATGGGATGCACAAGATTGGTTAAAAACCCTAATTGGAATAGAAAAAGCCTTGAGAGGACGAAAATGACCAAAATGTTCAACCAATGACACAAAATGACACAAAATCACATATTGGAGGCACAAGAATGGTTAAAAACCCTCATTGGATTAGAATAGGCCAAGGGAGGACGAAAACGACCTAAATATTCAACCAATGACATAAAATGACACAAAATCACATATTGGATGCACAAGATTGGTTAAAAACCCTAATTGGATTAGAATAAGCCTAGGGAGGACGAAAATGACCTAAATGTTCAACCAATGACACAAAATGACACAAAATCACATATTGGATGAACAAGATCGGTTAAAAACCCTAATTGGATTAGAATAAGCCTAGGGAGGACGAAAATGACCTAAATGTTCAACCAATGACACAAAATGACACAAAATCACATATTGGATGCACAAGATTGGTTAAAAACCCTAATTGGATTAGAATAAGCCTAGGGAGGATGAAAATGACCTCAATGTTCAACTAGTGACACAAAATCACATATTGGATACACAAGATTGGTTAAAAACCGTAATTGGATTAGAATAAGCCTAGGGAGGACGAAAATGACCTAAATGTTCAACCAATGACACAAAATGACACAAAATCACATATTGGATGCACAAGATTGGTTAAAAACCCTAATTGGATTAGAATAAGCCTAGGGAGGACGAAAATGACCTAAATGTTCAACCAATGACACAAAATGACACAAAATCACATATTGGATGAACAAGATCGGTTAAAAACCCTAACTGGATTAGAATAAGCCTAGGGAGGACGAAAATGACCTAAATGTTCAACCAATGACACAAAATGACACAAAATCACATATTGGATGCACAAGATTGGTTAAAAACCCTAATTGGATTAGAATAAGCCTAGGGAGGATGAAAATGACCTCAATGTTCAACTAGTGACACAAAATCACATATTGGATACACAAGATTGGTTAAAAACGCTAATTGGATTAGAATAAGCCTAGGGAGGACGAAAATGACCTAAATGTTCAACCAATGACACAAAATGACACAAAATCACATATTGGATGCACAAGATTGGTTAAAAACCCTAATTGGATTAGAATAAGCCTAGGGAGGACGAAAATGACCTAAATGTTCAACCAATGACACAAAATGACACAAAATCACATATTGGATGCACAAGATTGGTTAAAAACCCTTATTGGATTAGAATAAGCCTAGGGAGGACGAAAATGACATAAATGTTCAACCAATTACACAAAATGACACAAAATCACATATTGGATGCACAAGATTGGTTAAAAACCCTAAATGGATTAGAATAAGCCTAGGGAGGACGAAAATAACTTAAATGTTCAACCAATGACACAAAATGACACAAAATCACATATTTGATGCACAAGATTGGTTAAAAACTCTAATTGGATTAGAATAAGCCTAGCGAGGACGAAAATGACCTAATTGGGTTACCAATGAAATAAAATCACTTATTATGTGCACAAGATTGGTTAAAAACCCTAATTGGATTAGAATAAGCCTAGGGAGTACGAAAATGACCTAAATGTGCAACCAATGACACAAAATCACATATGGTATGCACAAGATTGGATAAAAATCCTAATTGGATTAGAATAAGCCTGGGTAGGACGAAAAGGACCTAAATGTTTAACCAATTACACAAAATGATAGAAAATCACATATTGGATGCACAAGATTGGTTAAAAACCCTAATTGGATTAGAATAAGCCTAGGGGGGACGAAAATGACCTAAATGTGAAACCAATGGCACAAAATCACATATTGGATGCACAAGATTGGTTAAAAACCCTAATTGGATTAGAATAAGCCTAGGGAGGACGAAAAGGACCTAAATGTTTAACCAATAACACAAAATGACAGAAAATCACATATTGGATGCACAAGATTGGTTAAAAACCCTAATTGGATTAGAATAAGCCTAGGGAGGACGAAAATGACCTAAATGTGCAACCAATGACACAAAATCACATATTGGATGCACAAGATTGGTTAAAAACTTAATTGGATTAGAATAAGCCTAGGGAGGACGAAAATGACCTAAATGTTCAACCAATGACTCAAAATCACACAAAATCACATAATGGATGCACAAGATTGGTTAAAAACCCTAATTGGATTAGAATAAGCCTAGGGAGGACGAAAATAACTTAAATGTTCAACCAATGACACAAAATGACACAAAATCACATATTTGATGCACAAGATTGGTTAAAAACCCTAATTGCATTAGAATAAGCCTAGCGAGGACGAAAATGACCTAATTGGGTTACCAATGAAATAAAATCACTTATTATGTGCACAAGATTGGTTAAAAACCCTAATTGGATTAGAATAAGCCTAGGGAGTACGAAAATGACCTAAATGTTCAACCAATGATACAAAATCACATATTGGATGCACAAGATTGGTTAAAAACTTAATTGGATTAGAATAAGCCTAAGGAGGACGAAAATGACCTAAATGTTCAACCAATGACTCAAAATGACACAAAATCACATATTGGATGCACAAGATTGGTTAAAAACCCTAATTGGATTTGAATAAGCCTTGGGAGGACGAAAATGACCTAAACGTTCAACCAATGACACAAAATCACATATTGGATGCACAAGATTGGTTAAAAACCCTAATTGGATTAGAATAAGCCTATGGAGGACGAAAATGACCTAAATGTTCCACCAATGACACAAACTCGCATATTGGATGCACAAGATTGGTTAAAAACCCTAATTGGATTAGAATAAGCCTAGGGAGGACGAAAATGACTTAAATGTTCAACCAATGACACAAAATCACATATTGGATGCACAAGATTGGTTAAAAACCCTAATTGGATTAGAATAAGCCTAGGGAGGACGAAAATGACCTAAATGTGCAACCAATGACACAAAATCACATATTCGATGCACAAGATTGGTTAAAAACCCTAATTGGATTAGAATAAGCCTAGGGAGGACAAAAATGACCTAAATGTGCAACCAATGACACAAAATCACATATTGGATGCACAAGATTGGTTAAAAACCCTAATTGTATTAGAATAAGCCTAGGGAGGACGAAAATGACCTAAATGTTCAACCAATGACACAAAATCACATATTGGATGCACAAGATTGGTTAAAAACCCTAATTGGATTAGAATAAGCCTAGGGAGAACGAAAATGACCAAAATGTTCAACCAATGACACAAAATGACACAAAATCACATATTGGATGCACAAGATTGGTTAAAAACCCTAATTGGATTAGAATAAGCCTAGGGAGGACGAAAATGACCTAAATGTTCAACCAATGACACAAAATGACACAAAATCACATATTGGATGCACAAGATTGGTTAAAAACCCTAATTGGATTAGAATAAGCCTAGGCAGGACGAAAATGACATAAATGTTCAACCAATTACACAAAATGACACAAAATCACATATTGGATGCACAAGATTGGTTAAAAACCCTAATTGGATTAGAATAAGCCTAGGGAGGACGAAAATAACTTAAATGTTCAACCAATGACACAAAATGACACAAAATCACATATTTGATGCACAAGATTGGTTAAAAACTCTAATTGGATTAGAATAAGCCTAGCGAGGACGAAAATGACCTAATTGGGTTACCAATGAAATAAAATCACTTATTATGTGCACAAGATTGGTTAAAAACCCTAATTGGATTAGAATAAGCCTAGGGAGGACGAAAAGGACCTAAATGTTTAACCAATAACACAAAATGACAGAAAATCACATATTGGATGCACAAGATTGGTTAAAAACCCTAATTGGATTAGAATAAGCCTAGGGAGGACGAAAATGACCTAAATGTGCAACCAATGACACAAAATCACATATTGGATGCACAAGATTGGTTAAAAACTTAATTGGATTAGAATAAGCCTAGGGAGGACGAAAATGACCTAAATGTTCAACCAATGACTCAAAATGACACAAAATCACATATTGGATGCACAAGATTGGTTAAAAACCCTAATTGGATTAGAATAACCCTAGGGAGGACGAAAATAACTTAAATGTTCAACCAATGACACAAAATGACACAAAATCACATATTTGATGCACAAGATTGGTTAAAAACCCTAATTGGATTAGAATAAGCCTAGCGAGGACGAAAATGACCTAAATGTGCAACCAATGACACAAAATCACATATTGGATGCACAAGATTGGTTAAAAACCCTAATTGGATAAGAATAAGCCTATGGAGGACGAAAATGACCTAAATGCTCAACCAATGACACAAACTCGCATATTGGATGCACAAGATTGGTTAAAAACCCTAATTGGAGTAGAATAAGCCTAGGAAGGACGAAAAGGACCTAAATGTTCAACCAATGACACCAAATCACATATTGGATGCACAAGATTGGTTAAAAACCCTAATTGGATAAGAATAAGCCTATGGAGGACGAAAATGACCTAAATGTTCAACCAATGACACAAACTCGCATATTGGATGCACAAGATTGGTTAAAAACCCTAATTGGATTAGAATAAGCCTAGGGAGGACGAAAATAACTTAAATGTTCAACCAATGACACAAAATGACACAAAATCACATATTTGATGCACAAGATTGGTTAAAAACCCTAATTGCATTAGAATAAGCCTAGCGAGGACGAAAATGACCTAATTGGGTTACCAATAAAATAAAATCACTTATTATGTGCACAAGATTGGTTAAAAACCCTAATTGGATTAGAATAAGCCTAGGGAGGACGAAAATGACCTAAATGTGCAACCAATGACACAAAATCACATATTGGATGCACAAGATTGGTTAAAAACTTAATCGGATTAGAATAAGCCTAGGGAGGACGAAAATGACCTAAATGTTCAACCAATGACTCAAAATGACACAAAATCACATATTGGATGCACAAGATTGGTTAAAAACCCTAATTGGATTAGAATAAGCCTAGGGAGGACGAAAATAACATAAATGTTCAACCAATGACACAAAATGACACAAAATCACATATTTGATGCACAAGATTGGTTAAAAACCCTAATTGCATTAGAATAAGCCTAGCGAGGACGAAAATAACCTAATTGGGTTACCAATGAAATAAAATCACTTATTATGTGCACAAGATTGGTTAAAAACCCTAATTGGATTAGAATAAGCCTAGGGAGGACGAAAATGACCTAAATGTGCAACCAATGACACAAAATCACATATCGGATGCACAAGATTGGTTAAAAACTTAATTGGATTAGAATAAGCCTAGGGAGGACGAAAATGACCTAAATGTTCAACCAATGACTCAAAATGACACAAAATCACATATTGGATGCACAAGATTGGTTAAAAACCCTAATTGGATTAGAATAAGCCTAGGGAGGACGAAAATAACTTAAATGTTCAACCAATGACACAAAATGACACAAAATCACATATTTGATGCACAAGATTGGTTAAAAACTCTAATTGGATTAGAATAAGCCTAGCGAGGACGAAAATGACCTAATTGGGTTACCAATGAAATAAAATCACTTATTATGCGCACAAGATTGGTTAAAAACCCTAATTGGATTAGAATAAGCCTAGGGAGGACGAAAATGACCTAAATGTTCAACCGATGACACAAAATGACACAAAATCACATATTGGATGCACAAGATTGGTTAAAAACCCTAATTGGATTAGAATAAGCCTAGGGAGGACGAAAATGACATAAATGTTCAACCAATTACACAAAATGACACAAAATCACATATTGGATGCACAAGATTGGTTAAAAACCCTAATTGGATTAGAATAAGCCTAGGGAGGACGAAAATGACCTAAATGTTCAACCAATGACACAAAATGACAAAAAATCACAAATTGGATGCACAAGATTGGTTAAAAACCCTAATTGGATTAGAATAAGCCTAGGGAGGACGAAAATGACCTAAATGTTCAACCAATGACACAAAATCACATATTGGATGCACAAGATTGGTTAAAAACCCTAATTGGATTAGAATAACCCTAGGGAGGACGAAAATGACCTAAATGTTCAACCAATGACACAAAATTACACAAAATCACATATTGGTTGCACAAGATTGGTTAAAAACCCTAATTGGATTAGAATAAGCCTAGGGAGGACGAAAATGACCTAAATGTTCAACCAATGACACAAAATCACATATTGGATGCACAAGATTGGTTAAAAACCCTAATTGGATTAGAATAAGCCTAGGGAGGATGGAAGTGACCTAAATGTTCAACCAATGACACAAAATGACACAAAATCACATATTGGATGCACAAGATTGGTTAAAAACCCTAATTGGATTAGAATAAGCCTAGGGAGGACGAAAATGACCTAAATGTTCAACCAATGACACAAAATCACATATTGGATTCTAAAGATTGAATAAAAACCCTAATCGGATTAGAATAAGCCTAGGGAAGACGAAAACGACCTAAATGTTCAATTGATGACACAAAATCACATATTGGATGCACAAGATTGGTTAAAAACCCTAATTGGATTAGAATAAGTCTAGGGAGGACGAAAATGACCTAAATGTTCAACCAATGACACAAAATCACATATTGGATGCACAAGATTGAATAAAAACCCTAATCGGATTAGAATAAGCCTAGGGAAGACGAAAACGACCTAAATGTTCAACTGATGACACAAAATGACACAAAATCACATATTGGATGCACAAGATTGGTTAAAAACCCTAATTGATTAGAATAAGCCTAGGGAGGACGAAAATGACCTAAATGTTCAACCAATGACACAAAATGACACAAAATCACATATTGGATGCACAAGATTGGTTAAAAACCCTAATTGGATTAGAATAAGCCTAGGGAGGACGAAAATGACCTAAATGTTCAACCAATGACACAAAATGACACAAAATCACATATTGGATGCACAAGATTGGTTAAAAACCCTAATTGGATTAGAATAAGCCTAGGGAGGACGAAAATGACCTAAATGTTCAACCAATGACACAAAATGACAAAAAATCACATATTGGATGCACAAGATTTGTTAAAAACCCTAATTGGATTAGAATAAGCCTAGGGAGGACGAAAATGACCTAAATGTTCAACCAATGACACAAAATCACATATTGAATGCACAAGATTGGTTTAAAACCCTAATTGGATTAGAATAAGCCTAGGGACGACGAAAATGACCTAAATTTTCAACCAATTACACAAAATAACACAAAGTCACATATTGGATGCACAAGATTGGTTAAAAATCCTAATTGGATTAGAATAAGCCTAGGGAGGACGAAAATGACCTAAATGTTCAACCAATGACACAAAATGACACAAAATCACATATTGGATGCACAAGATTGGTTAAAAACCCTAATTGGATTAGAATAAGCCTAGGGAGGACGAAAATGATCTAAATGTTCAACCAATGACACAAAATGAAACAAAATCACAAATTGGATGCACAAGATTGGTTAAAAACCCTAATTGGATTAGAATAAGCCTAGGGAGGATGAAAATGACCTAAATTTTCAACCAATGACACAACATCACATATTGAATGCACAAGATTGGTTAAAAACCCTAATAGGATTAGAATAAGCCTAGGGAGGACGAAAATGACCTAAATGTTCAACCAATGACACAAAATGACACAAAATCACATATTGGATGCACAAGATTGGTTAAAAACCCTAATTGGATTAGAATAAGCCTAGGGAGGACGAAAATGACCTAAATGTTCAACCAATGACACAAAATGACACAAAATCACATATTGGATGAACAAGATCGGTTAAAAACCCTAATTGGATTAGAATAAGCCTAGGGAGGACGAAAATGACCTAAATGTTCAACCAATGACACAAAATGACACAAAATCACATATTGGATGCACAAGATTGGTTAAAAACCCTAATTGGATTAGAATAAGCCTAGGGAGGATGAAAATGACCTCAATGTTCAACTAGTGACACAAAATCACATATTGGATACACAAGATTGGTTAAAAACCGTAATTGGATTAGAATAAGCCTAGGGAGGACGAAAATGACCTAAATGTTCAACCAATGACACAAAATGACACAAAATCACATATTGGATGCACAAGATTGGTTAAAAACCCTAATTGGATTAGAATAAGCCTAGGGAGGACGAAAATGACCTAAATGTTCAACCAATGACACAAAATCACATATTGGATGCACAAGATTAGTTAAAAACCTTAATTGGATTAAAATAAGCCTAGGGAGGACGAAAATGACCTAATTGTTCAACCAATGACACAAAATGACACAAAATCACACATTGGATGCACAAGATTGGTTAAAAACCTTAATTGGATTAGAATAAGCCTAGGAAGGACGAAAATGACCTAAATGTTCAACCAATGACACAAAATCACATATTGGATGCACAAGATTGGTTAAAAACCCTAATTGGATTAGAATAAGCCTAGGGAGGACGAAAACGACCTAAATGTTCAACCAATGACACAAAATGACACAAAATCACATATTGGATGCACAAGATTGGTTAGAAACCCATATTGGATTAGAATAAGCCTAAGGAGGACGAAAATGACCTAAATGTGCAACCAATGACACAAAATCACATATTGGATGCACAAGATTGGTTAAAAACCCAAATTGGATTAGAATAAGCCTAGGGAGGACTAAAATGACGTAAATGTTCAACCAATAACACAAATTGACACAAAATCACATATGGTATGCACAAGATTGGATAAAAATCCTAATTGGATTAGAATAAGCCTGGGGAGGACGAAAATGACCTAAATGTACAACCAATGACACAAAATCA
>JBBPBQ010000006.1:7920469-7955229 GCA_037974755.1 Cicer yamashitae | reverse complement strand
TGGATGCACAAGGTTGGTTAAAAACCCTAATTGGATTAGAATAAGCCTAGGGAGGACGAAAATGACCTAAATGTTCAACCAATGATACAAAATCACATATTGGATGCATAAGATTGGTTAAAAACCCTAATTGGATTAAAATAAGCCTAGCGAGGACGAAAATGGCATAATTGGATTACCGATGACACAAAATCACTTATTTTATGCACAAGATTGGTTAAAAACACTGATTGAATTAGAATAAGGCTAGGGAGGACAAAAATGACCTAAATGTGCAACCAATGACACAAAATCACATATTGGATGCACGAGATTGGTTAAAAACCCTAATTGGATTAGAATAAGCCTAGGGAGGACGAAAATGACCTAAATGTTCAACCAATGACACAAACTCGCATATTGGATGCACAAGATTGGTTAAAAACCCTAATTGGATTAGAATAAGCCTAGGGAGGACGAAAATGACCTAAATGTTCAATCAATGACACAAAATGACACAAAATCACATATTGGATGCACAAGATTGGTTAAAAACCCTAATTGGATTAGAATAAGCCTAGGGAGGACGAAAATGACATAAATGTTCAACCAATTACACAAAATGACACAAAATCACATATTGGATGCACAAGATTGGTTAAAAACCCTAATTGGATTAGAATAAGCCTAGGGAGGACGAAAATAACTTAAATGTTCAACCAATGACACAAAATGACACAAAATCACATATTTGATGCACAAGATTGGTTAAAAACTCTAATTGGATTAGAATAAGCCTAGCGAGGACGAAAATGACATAAATGTTCAACCAATTACACAAAATGACACAAAATCACATATTGGATGCACAAGATTGTTTAAAAACCCTAATTGGATTAGAATAAGCCTAGGGAGGACGAAAATGACCTAAATGTTCAACCAATGACACAAAATGACACAAAATCACATATTGGATGCACAAGATTGGTTAAAAACCCTAATTGGATTAGAATAAGCCTAGGGAGGACGAAAATGACATAAATGTTCAACCAATTACACAAAATGACACAAAATCACATATTGGATGCACAAGATTGGTTAAAAACCCTAATTGGATTAGAATAAGCCTAGGGAGGACGAAAATAACATAAATGTTCAACCAATGACACAAAATGACACAAAATCACATATTTGATGCACAAGATTGGTTAAAAACTCTAATTGGATTAGAATAAGCCTAGCGAGGACGAAAATGACCTAATTGGGTTACCAATGAAATAAAATCACTTATTATGCGCACAAGATTGGTTAAAAACCCTAATTGGATTAGAATAAGCCTAGGGAGGACGAAAATGACCTAAATGTGCAACCAATGACACAAAATCACATATTGGATGCACAAGATTGGTTAAGAACTTAATTGGATTAGAATAAGCCTAGGGAGGACGAAAATGACCTAAATGTTCAACCAATGACTCAAAATGACACAAAATCACATATTGGATGCACAAGATTGGTTAAAAACCCTAATTGGATTAGAATAAGCCTAGGGAGGACGAAAATAACATAAATGTTCAACCAATGACACAAAATGACACAAAATCACATATTTGATGCACAAGATTGGTTAAAAACCCTAATTGCATTAGAATAAGCCTAGCGAGGACGAAAATGACCTAATTGGGTTACCAATAAAATAAAATCACTTATTATGTGCACAAGATTGGTTAAAAACCCTAATTGGATTAGAATAAGCCTAGGGAGGACGAAAATGACCTAAATGTGCAACCAATGACACAAAATCACATATTGGATGCACAAGATTGGTTAAAAACTTAATCGGATTAGAATAAGCCTAGGGAGGACGAAAATGACCTAAATGTTCAACCAATGACTCAAAATGACACAAAATCACATATTGGATGCACAAGATTGGTTAAAAACCCTAATTGGATTAGAATAAGCCTAGGGAGGACGAAAATAACATAAATGTTCAACCAATGACACAAAATGACACAAAATCACATATTTGATGCACAAGATTGGTTAAAAACCCTAATTGCATTAGAATAAGCCTAGCGAGGACGAAAATAACCTAATTGGGTTACCAATGAAATAAAATCACTTATTATGTGCACAAGATTGGTTAAAAACCCTAATTGGATTAGAATAAGCCTAGGGAGGACGAAAATGACCTAAATGTGCAACCAATGACACAAAATCACATATCGGATGCACAAGATTGGTTAAAAACTTAATTGGATTAGAATAAGCCTAGGGAGGACGAAAATGACCTAAATGTTCAACCAATGACTCAAAATGACACAAAATCACATATTGGATGCACAAGATTGGTTAAAAACCCTAATTGGATTAGAATAAGCCTAGGGAGGACGAAAATGACCTAAATGTTCAACCAATGACACAAAATTACATATTGGATGCACAAGATTGGTTAAAAACCCTAATTGGATTAGAATAAGCCTAGGGAGGACGAAAATGACCTAAATGTTCAACCAATGACACAAAATCACATATTGGATGCACAAGATTGGTTAAAAACCCTAATTGGATTAGAATAAACCTAGGGAGGACAAAAAAGACCTAAATGTTCAACCAATGACACAAAATGACACAAAATCACATATTGGATGCACAAGATTGGTTAAAAACCCTAATTGGATTAGAATAAGCCTAGGGAGGACGAAAATGACCTAAATGTTCAACCAATGACACAAAATGACACAAAATCACATATTGGATGCACAAGATTGGTTAAAAACCCTAATTGGATTAGAATAAGCCTAGGGAGGACGAAAATGACCTAAATGTTCAACCAATGACACAAAATGACACAAAATCACATATTGGATGCACAAGATTGGTTAAAAACCCAAATTAGATTAGAATAAGCCTAGGGAGGACGAAAATGACCTAAATGTTCAACCAATGACACAAAATGACACAAAATCACATATTGGATGCACAAGATTGGTTAAAAACCCTAATTGGATTAGAATAAGCCTAGGGAGGACGAAAATGACCTAAATGTTCAACCAATGACACAAAATGACACAAAATCACATATTGGATGCACAAGATTTGTTAAAAACACTAATTGGATTAGAATAAGCCTATGGAGGACGAAAATGACCTAAATGTGAAACCAATGACACAAAATCACATATTGGATGCACAAGATTGGTTAAAAACCCTAATTGGATTAGAATAAGCCTAGGGAGGACGAAAATGACCTAAATGTTCAACCAATGACACAAATTGACACAAAATCACATATGGTATGCACAAGATTGGATAAAAATCCTAATTGGATTACAATAAGCCTGGGGAGGACGAAAATGACCTAAATGTACAACCAATGACACAAAATCACATATTGGATGCACAAGATTGGTTAAAAACCCTAATTGGATTAGAATAAGCCTAGTGAGGACGAAAATGACCTAATTGAATTACCAATGACACAAAATCACTTATTATATGCACAAGATTGGTTAAAAACCCTAATTGGATTAGAATAAGCCTAGGGAGGACGAAAATGACCTAAATGTTCAACCAATGATACAAAATCACATATTGGATGCATAAGATTGGTTAAAAACCCTAATTGGATTAGAATAAGCCTAGGGAGAACGAAAATGGCATAATTGGATTACCAATGACACAAAATCACTTATTATATGCACAAGATTGGTTAAAAACCATGATTGGATTAGAATAAGCCTAGGGTGGACAAAAATGACCTAAATGTGCAACCAATGACACAAAATCACGTATTGGATGCACGAGATAGGTTAAAAACCCAAATTGGATTAGAATAAGCCTAGGAAGGACGAAAATGACCTAAATGTTCAACCAATGACATAAAATAACACAAAATCACATATGGTATGCACAAGATTGGATAAAAATCCTAATTGGATTAAAATAAGCCTGGGGAGGACGAAAATGACCTAAATGTACAACCAATGACACAAAATCACATATTGGATGCACAAGATTTGTTAAAAACCCTAATTGGATTAGAATAAGCCTAGGGAGGACGAAAATGACCTAAATGTGCCACCAATGACACAAAATCACATATTGGATGCACAAGATTGGTTAAAAACCCTAATTGGATTAGAATAAGCCTAGGGAGGACGAAAATGACCTAAATGTGCAACCAATGACACAAAATCACATATTGGATGCACAAGATTGGTTAAAAACCCTAATTGGATTAGAATTAGCCTAGGGAGGACGAAAATGACCTAAATGTGCCACCAATGACACAAAATCACATATTGGATGCACAAGATTGGTTAAAAACCCTAATTGGATTAGAATAAGCCTAGGGAGGACGAAAATGACCTAAATGTGCAACCAATGACACAAAATCACATATTGGATGCACAAGATTGGCTAAAAACCCTAATTGGATTAGAATAAGCCTAGGGAGGACGAAAATGACCTAAATGTTCAACCAATGACACAAAATGACACAAAATCACATATTGGATGCACAAGATTGGTTAAAAACCGTAATTGGATTAGAATAAGCCTAGGGAGGACGAAAATGACCTAAATGTTCAACCAATGTAACAAAATCACATATTGGATACCCAAGATTGGTTAAAAACCCTAATTGGATTAGAATAAGCCTAGGGAGGACGAAAATGACCTAAATGTTCAACCAATGACACAAAATGACACAAAATCACATATTGGATGCACAAGATTGGTTAAAAACCCTAATTGGATTAGAATAAGCCTAGGGAGGACGAAAATGACCTAAATGTTCAACCAATGACACAAAACAACACATAATCACATATTGGATGCACAAGATTGGTTAAAAACCCTAATTGGATTAGAATAAGCCTGTGGAGGACGAAAATGACCTAAATGTTCAACCAATGACACAAAATCACATATTGGACGCACAAGATTGGTTAAAAACGCTAATTGGATTAGAATAAGCCTAGGGAGGACGAAAATGACCTAAATTTTCAACCAATGACACCAAATCACATATTGGATGCACAAGATTGGTTAAAAACCCTAATTGGATTAGAATAAGCCTAGGGAGGACGAAAATGACCTAAATGTTCAACCAATGACACAAAATGACACAAAATCACATATTGGATGCACAAGATTGGTTAAAAACCCTAATTGGATTAGAATAAGCCTAGGGAGGACGAAAATGACCTAAATGTTCAACCAATGACACAAAATGACACAAAATCACATATTGGATGCACAAGATTGGTTAAAAATCCTAATTAGATTAAAATAACCCTAGGGAGGACGAAAATGACCTAAATGTTCAACCAATGACACAAAATGACACAAAATCACATATTGGATGCACAGGATTCGTGAAAAACCCTAATTGGATTAGAATAAGCCTGGGGAGGACGAAAATGACCTAAATGTTCAACCAATGACACAAAATGACACAAAATCACATATTGGATGCACAAGATTGGTTAAAAACCCTAATTGGATTAGAATAAGCCTAGGGAGGACGAAAATGACCTAAATGTTCAACCAATGACACAAAATGACACAAAATCACATATTGGATGCACAAGATTGGTTAAAAATCCTAATTGGATTAAAATAACCCTAGGGAGGACGAAAATGACCTAAATGTTGAACCAATGACACAAAATGACACAAAATCACATATTGGATGCAGAAGATTGGTTAAAAACCCTAAATGGAATAGAATAAGCCTAGGGAGGACGAAAATGAACTAAATGTTCAACCAATGACACAAAATCACATATTGGATGCACAAGATTGGTTAAAAACCCTAATTGGATTAGAATAAGCCTAGGGAGGACGAAAATGACCTAAATGTTCAACCAATGACACAAAATGACACAAAATCACATATTGGATGCACAAGATTGGTTAAAAATCCTAATTGGATTAGAATAGGCCTATGGAGGACGAAAATGACGTAAATGTTAAACCAATGACACAAAATCACATATTGGATGCACAAGATTGGTTAAAAACCCTAATTGGATTAGAATAAGCCTAGGGAGGACGAAAATGACCTAAATGTTCAACCAATGACACAAAATGACACAAAATCACATATGGGATGCACAAGATTGGATAAAAATCCTAATTGGATTAGAATAAGCCTGGGGAGGACGAAATTTGCCTAAATGTTCAACCAATGACACAAAATCACATATTGGATGCACAAGATTGGTTAAAAACCCTAATTGGATTAGAATAAGTCTAGGGAGGACCAAAATGACCTAAATGTTCAACCAATGACACAAAGTCACATATTGGATGCACAAGATTGGTTATAAACCCAATTGGATTAGAATAAGTCTAGCGAGGACGAAAATGAACTATTTGGATTACCAATGACACAAAATCACTTATTATATGCACAAGATTGGTTAAAGACCCTAATTGGATTAGAATAAGCCTTAGGAGGACGAAAATGACCTAAATGTGCAACCAATGACATAAAATAACACAAAATCACGTATGGTATGCACAAGATTGGATAAAAATCCTAATTGGATTAAAATAAGCCTGGGGAGGACGAAAATGACCTAAATGTACAACCAATGACACAAAATCACATATTGGATGCACAAGATTGGTTAAAAACCCTAATTGGATTAGAATAAGCCTAGGAAGGACGAAAATGACCTAAATGTGCCACCAATGACACAAAATCACATATTGGATGCACAAGATTGGTTAAAAACCCTAATTGGATTAGAATAAGTCTAAGGAGGACCAAAATGACCTAAATGTTCAACCAATGACACAAAGTCACATATTGGATGCACAAGATTGGTTAAAAACCCTAATTGGATTAGAATAAGTCTAGCGAGGACGAAAATGAACTTATTGGATTACCAATGACACAAAATCACTTATTATATGCACAAGATTGGTTAAAGACCCTAATTGGATTAGAATAAGCCTTAGGAGGACGCAAATGACCTAAATGAGCAACCAATGACAGAAAATCACATATTGGATGCACAAGATTGGTTAAAAACCCTAATTGGATTAGAATAAGCCTAGGGAGGACGAAAATGACCTAATTGGGTTACCAATGAAATAAAATCACTTATTATGTGCACAAGATTGGTTAAAAACCCTAATTGGATTAGAATAAGCCTAGGGAGTACGAAAATGACCTTAATGTTCAACCAATGATACAAAATCACATACTGGATGCACAAGATTGGTTAAAAACTTAATTGGATTAGAATATGCCTAGGGAGGACGAAAATGACCTAAATGTTCAACCAATGACTCAAAATGACACAAAATCACATATTGGATGCACAAGATTGGTTAAAAACCCTAATTGGATTAGAATAAGCCTAGGGAGGACGAAAATGACCTAAACGTTCGACCAATGACACAAAATCACATATTGGATGCACAAGATTGGTTAAAAACCCTAATTGGATTAGAATAAGCCTATGGAGGACGAAAATGACCTAAATGTTCCACCAATGACACAAACTCGCATATTGGATGCACAAGATTGGTTAAAAACCCTAATTGGATTAGAATAAGCCTAGGGAGGACGAAAATGACTTAAATGTTCAACCAATGACACAAAATCACATATTGGATGCACAAGATTGGTTAAAAACCCTAATTGGATTAGAATAAGCCTAGGGAGGACGAAAAGGACCTAAATGTTCAACCAATGACACAAAATCACATATTGGATGCACAAGATTGGTTAAAAACCCTAATTGGATAAGAATAAGCCTATGGAGGACGAAAATGACCTAAATGTTCAACCAATGACAAAAACTCGCATATTGGATGCACAAGATTGGTTAAAAACCCTAATCGGATTAGAATAAGCCTAGGGAGGACAAAAATGACTTAAATGTGCAACCAATGACACAAAATCACATATTGGATGCACAAGATTGGTTAAAAACCCAAATTGGATTAGAATAAGCCTAGGGAGGACGAAAATGACGTAAATGTTCAACCAATAACACAAAATGACACAAAATCACATATTGGATGCATAAGATTGGTTAAAAATTCTAATTGGATTAGAATAAGTCTAGCGAGGACGAAAATTACCTAATTGGATTACCAAAGACATAAAATCACTTATTATATGCACAAGATTGGTTAAAGACCCTAATTGGATTAGAATAAGCCTAGGGAGGACGAAAATGACCTAAATGTGCAACCAATGACACAAAATCACATATTGGATGCACAAGATTGGTTAAAAACCCTAATTAGATTAGAATAAGCCTAGGGAGGAAGAAAATGACCTAAATGTTCAACCAATGACACAAAATCACATATTGGATGCACAACATTGGTTAAAAATCCTAATTGGATTAGAATAATCCTAGCGAGGACGGAAATGACCTAAATGTTCAACGTATGACAAAAAATGACACAAAATCACATATTGGATGCACAAGATTGGTTAAAAACCCTAATTGGATTAGAATAAGCCTAGGGAGAACGAAAATCACCTAATTGGATTACCAATGACACAAAATCACTTATTGGATGCACAAGATTGGTTAAAAACCCTAATTGGATTAGAATAAGCCTATGGAGGACGAAAATGACCTAAATGTTCAACCAATGACACAAACTCGCATATTGGATGCACAAGATTGGTTAAAAACCCTAATTGGATTAGAATAAGCCTAGGGAGGACGAAAATAACTTAAATGTTCAACCAATGACACAAAATGACACAAAATCACATATTTGATGCACAAGATTGGTTAAAAACCCTAATTGCATTAGAATAAGCCTAGCGAGGACGAAAATGACCTAATTGGGTTACCAATAAAATAAAATCACTTATTATGTGCACAAGATTGGTTAAAAACCCTAATTGGATTAGAATAAGCCTAGGGAGGACGAAAATGACCTAAATGTGCAACCAATGACACAAAATCACATATTGGATGCACAAGATTGGTTAAAAACTTAATCGGATTAGAATAAGCCTAGGGAGGACGAAAATGACCTAAATGTTCAACCAATGACTCAAAATGACACAAAATCACATATTGGATGCACAAGATTGGTTAAAAACCCTAATTGGATTAGAATAAGCCTAGGGAGGACGAAAATAACATAAATGTTCAACCAATGACACAAAATGACACAAAATCACATATTTGATGCACAAGATTGGTTAAAAACCCTAATTGCATTAGAATAAGCCTAGCGAGGACGAAAATAACCTAATTGGGTTACCAATGAAATAAAATCACTTATTATGTGCACAAGATTGGTTAAAAACCCTAATTGGATTAGAATAAGCCTAGGGAGGACGAAAATGACCTAAATGTGCAACCAATGACACAAAATCACATATCGGATGCACAAGATTGGTTAAAAACTTAATTGGATTAGAATAAGCCTAGGGAGGACGAAAATGACCTAAATGTTCAACCAATGACACAAAATGACACAAAATCACATATTGGATGCACAAGATTGGTTAAAAACCCTAATTGGATTAGAATAAGCCTAGGGAGGACGAAAATGACCTAAATGTTCAACCAATGACACAAAATGACACAAAATCACATATTGGATGCACAAGATTGGTTAAAAACTCTAATTGGATTAGAATAAGCCTAGCGAGGACGAAAATGACCTAATTGGGTTACCAATGAAATAAAATCACTTATTATGTGCACAAGATTGGTTAAAAACCCTAATTGGATAAGAATAAGCCTAGGGAGGACGAAAATGACCTAAATGTGCAACCAATGACACAAAATCACATATTGGATGCACAAGATTGGTTAAAAACTTAATTGGATTAGAATAAGCCTAGGGAGGACGAAAATGACCTAAATGTTCAACCAATGACTCAAAATGACACAAAATCACATATTGGATACACAAGATTGGTTAAAAACCCTAATTGGATTAGAATAAGCCTAGGGAGGACGAAAATGACCTAAATGTTCAACCAATGACACAAAATCACATATTGGATGCACAAGATTGGTTAAAAACCCTAATTGGATTAGAATAATCCTAGCGAGGACGGAAATGACCTAAAGGGATTACCAATAACACAAAATCACATATTGTATGCACAAGATTCGTTAAAAACCCTAATTGGATTAGAATAAGCCTAGGGAGGACGAAAATGACCTAAATGTTCAACCTATGACAAAAAATGACACAAAATCACATATTGGATGCACAAGATTGGTTAAAAACCCTAATTGGATTAGAATAAGCCTAGGGAGGACGAAAATGACCTAATTGGATTACCAATGACACAAAATCACTTACTATATGCACAAGATTGGTTAAAAACCCTAATTGGATTAGATTAAGCCTAGACCTAAATGTGCAACCAATGACACAAAATCACATATTTGATGCACAAGATTGGTTAAAAACCCTAATTGGATTAGAATAAGCCTAGGGAGGACGAAAATGACCTAATTGGATTACCAAAGACATAAAATCACTTATTATATGCACAAGATTGGTTAAAGACCCTAATTGGATTAGAATAAGCCTAGGGAGGACGAAAATGACCTAAATGTGCAACCAATGACACAAAATCACATATTGGATGCACAAGATTGGTTAAAAACCCTAATTAGATTAGAATAAGCCTAGGGAGGAAGAAAATGACCTAAATGTGCAACCAATGACACAAAATCACATATTGGATGCACAAGATTGGTTAAAAACCCTAATTGGATTAGAATAAGCCTAGGGAGGACGAAAATGACCTAAATGTGCAACCAATGACACAAAATGACACAAAATCACATATTGGATGCATAAGATTGGTTAAAAACCCTAAATGGATTAGAATAAGCCTCGGGAGGACGAAAATGACCAAAATGTTCAACCAATGACACAAAATGACACAAAATCACATATTGGATGCACAAGATTGGTTAAAAACTCTAATTGGATTAGAATAAGCCTAGTGAGGACGAAAATGACCTAATTGAATTACCAATGACACAAAATCACTTATTATATGCACAAGATTGGTTAAAAACCGTAATTGGATTAGAATAAGCCTAGGGAGGACGAAAATGACCTAAATGTTCAACCAATGATACAAAATCACATATTGGATGCATAAGATTGGTTAAAAACCCTAATTGGATTAGAATAAGCCTGGGGAGAACGAAAATGGCATAATTGGATTACCAATGACACAAAATCACTTATTATATGCACAAGATTAGTTAAAAACCATGATTGGATTAGAATAAGCCTAGGGTGGACAAAAATGACCTAAATGTGCAACCAATGACACAAAATCACGTATTGGGTGCACGAGATAGGTTAAAAACCCAAATTGGATTAGAATAAGCTTAGGAAGGACGAAAATGACCTAAATGTTCAACCAATGACATAAAATAACACAAAATCACATATTGGATGCATAAGATTGGTTAAAAACCTAATTGGATTAGAATAATCCTACCGAGGACGAAAATGACATAATTGGATAACCGATGACACAAAATCAGTTATTATATGCACAAGATTGGTTAAAAACCCTAATTGGATTAGAATAAGCCTAGGGAGGATGAAAATGACCTAAATGTGCAACCAATGACACAAAATCACATATTGGATGCACAAGATTGGTTAAAAACCCTAATTGGATTAGAATAAGCCTAGGGAGGACGAAAATGACCTAAATGTTCAACCAATGACACAAATTGACACAAAATCACATATGGTATGCACAAGATTGGATAAAAATCCTAATTGGATTAGAATAAGCCTGGGGAGGACGAAAATGACCTAAATGTACAACCAATGACACAAAATCACATATTGGATGCACAAGATTTGTTAAAAACCCTAATTTGATTAGAATAAGCCTAGGCAGGACGAAAATGACCTAAATGTGCCACCAATGACACAAAGTCAGATATTGGATGCACAGATTGGTTAAAAACCCTAATTGGATTAGAATAAGTCTAGCGAGGACGAAAATGAACTTATTGGATTACCAATGACACAAAATCACTTATTATATGCACAAGATTAGTTAAAGACCCTAATTGGATTAGAATAAGCCTTAGGAGGACGAAAATGACCTAAATGTGCAACCAATGACAGAAAATCACATATTGGATGCACAAGATTGGTTAAAAACCCTAATTGGATTAAAATAAGCCTAGGGAGGACGAAAATGACCTAAATGTTTAACCAATGACACAAAATGACACAAAATCACATATTGGATGCACAAGATTGGTTAAAAACCCTAATTGGATTAGAATAAGCCTAGGGAGGACGAAAATGACCTAAATGTGAAACCAATGGCACAAAATCACATATTGGATGCACAAGATTGGTTAAAAACCCTAATTGGATTAGAATAAGCCTAGGGAGGACGAAAATGACCTAAATGTTCAACCAATGACACAAATTGACACAAAATCACATATGGTATGCATAAGATTGGATAAAAATCCTAATTGGATTAGAATAAGCCTGGGGAGGACGAAAATGACCTAAATGTACAACCAATGACACAAAATCACATATTGGATGCACAAGATTGGTTAAAAACCCTAATTGGATTAGAATAAGCGTAGGGAGGACGAAAATGACCTAAATGTGCCTCCAATGACACAAAACTACATATTGGATGCACAAGGTTGGTTAAAAACCCTAATTGGATTATAATAAGCCTAGGGAGGACGAAAATGACCTAAATGTTCAACCAATGATACAAAATCACATATTGGATGCATAAGATTGGTTAAAAACCCTAATTGGATTAGAATAAGCCTAGCGAGGACAAAAATGGCATAATTGGATTACCGATGACACAAAATCACTTATTATATGCACAAGATTGGTTAAAAACCCTGATTGGATTAGAATAAGCCTAGGGAGGACAAAAATGACCTAAATGTGCAACCAATGACACAAAATCACATATTGGATGCACGAGATTGGTTAAAAACCCTAATTGGATTAGAATAAGCCTAGGGAGGACGAAAATGACCTAAATGTTCAACCAATGACACAAACTCGCATATTGGATGCACAAGATTGGTTAAAAACCCTAATTGGATTAGAATAAGCCTAGGGAGGACGAAAATGACCTAAATGTTCAATCAATGACACAAAATGACACAAAATCACATATTGGATGCACAAGATTGGTTAAAAACCCTAATTGGATTAGAATAAGCCTAGGGTGGACGAAAATGACATAAATGTTCAACCAATTACACAAAATGACACAAAATCACATATTGGATGCACAAGATTGGTTAAAAACCCTAATTGGATTAGAATAAGCCTAGGGAGGACGAAAATGACCTAAATGTTCAACCAATGACACAAACTCGCATATTGGATGCACAAGATTGGTTAAAAACCCTAATTGGATTAGAATAAGCCTAGGGAGGACGAAAATGACCTAAATGTTCAATCAATGACACAAAATGACACAAAATCACATATTGGATGCACAAGATTGGTTAAAAACCCTAATTGGATTAGAATAAGCCTAGGGAGGACGAAAATGACATAAATGTTCAACCAATTACACAAAATGACACAAAATCACATATTGGATGCACAAGATTGGTTAAAAACCCTAATTGGATTAGAATAAGCCTAGGGAGGACGAAAATAACTTAAATGTTCAACCAATGACACAAAATGACACAAAATCACATATTTGATGCACAAGATTGGTTAAAAACTCTAATTGGATTAGAATAAGCCTAGCGAGGACGAAAATGACATAAATGTTCAACCAATTACACAAAATGACACAAAATCACATATTGGATGCACAAGATTGTTTAAAAACCCTAATTGGATTAGAATAAGCCTAGGGAGGACGAAAATGACCTAAATGTTCAACCAATGACACAAAATGACACAAAATCACATATTGGATGCACAAGATTGGTTAAAAACCCTAATTGGATTAGAATAAGCCTAGGGAGGACGAAAATGACATAAATGTTCAACCAATTACACAAAATGACACAAAATCACATATTGGATGCACAAGATTGGTTAAAAACCCTAATTGGATTAGAATAAGCCTAGGGAGGACGAAAATAACATAAATGTTCAACCAATGACACAAAATGACACAAAATCACATATTTGATGCACAAGATTGGTTAAAAACTCTAATTGGATTAGAATAAGCCTAGCGAGGACGAAAATGACCTAATTGGGTTACCAATGAAATAAAATCACTTATTATGCGCACAAGATTGGTTAAAAACCCTAATTGGATTAGAATAAGCCTAGGGAGGACGAAAATGACCTAAATGTGCAACCAATGACACAAAATCACATATTGGATGCACAAGATTGGTTAAGAACTTAATTGGATTAGAATAAGCCTAGGGAGGACGAAAATGACCTAAATGTTCAACCAATGACTCAAAATGACACAAAATCACATATTGGATGCACAAGAATGGTTAAAAACCCTAATTGGATTAGAATAAGCCTAGGGAGGACGAAAATGACCTAAATGTTCAACCAATGACACAAAATCACATATTGGATGCACAGGATTGGTTAAAAACCCTAATTGGATTAGAATAAGCCTATGGAGGACGAAAATGACATAAATGTTCAACCAATGACACAAACTCGCATATTGGATGCACAAGACTGGTTAAAAACCCTAATTGGATTAGAATAAGCCTAGGGAGGACGAAAATGACCTAAATGTTCAACCAATGACACAAAATGACACAAAATCACATATTGGATGCACAAGATTGGTTAAAAACCCTAATTGGATTAGAATAAGCCTAGGGAGGACGAAAATGACCTAAATGTTTAACCAATGACACAAAATGACACAAAATCACATATTGGATGCACAAGATTGGTTAAAAACCCTAATTGCATTAGAATAAGCCTAGCGAGGACGAAAATAACCTAATTGGGTTACCAATGAAATAAAATCACTTATTATGTGCACAAGATTGGTTAAAAACCCTAATTGGATTAGAATAAGCCTAGGGAGGACGAAAATGACCTAAATGTGCAACCAATGACACAAAATCACATATCGGATGCACAAGATTGGTTAAAAACTTAATTGGATTAGAATAAGCCTAGGGAGGACGAAAATGACCTAAATATTCAACCAATGACTCAAAATGACACAAAATCACATATTGGATGCACAAGATTGGTTAAAAACCCTAATTGGATTAGAATAAGCCTAGGGAGGACGAAAATAACATAAATGTTCAACCAATGACACAAAATGACACAAAATCACATATTTGATGCACAAGATTGGTTAAAAACCCTAATTGCATTAGAATAAGCCTAGCGAGGACGAAAATACCTAATTGGGTTACCAATGAAATAAAATCACTTATTATGTGCACAAGATTGGTTAAAAACCCTAATTGGATTAGAATAAGCCTAGGGAGGACGAAAATGACCTAAATGTGCAACCAATGACACAAAATCACATATTGGATGCACAAGATTGGTTAAAAACTTAATTGGATTAGAATAAGCCTAGGGAGGACGAAAATGACCTAAATGTTCAAGCAATGACTCAAAATGACACAAAATCACATATTGGATGCACAAGATTGGTTAAAAACCCTAATTGGATTAGAATAAGCCTAGGGAGGACGAAAATAACTTAAATGTTCAACCAATGACACAAAATGACACAAAATCACATATTTGATGCACAAGATTGGTTAAAAACCCTAATTGCATTAGAATAAGCCTAGCGAGGACGAAAATGACCTAATTGGGTTACCAATGAAATAAAATCACTTATTATGTGCACAAGATTGGTTAAAAACCCTAATTGGATTAGAATAAGCCTAGGGAGGACGAAAATGACCTAAATGTTCAACCAATGACACAAAATGACACAAAATCACATATTGGATGCACAAGATTGGTTAAAAACCCTAATTGGATTAGAATAAGCCTAGGGAGGACGAAAATGACCTAAATGTTCAACCAATGACACAAAATCACATATTGGATGTACAAGATTGGATAAAAACCCTAATTGGATTAGAATAAGCCTAGGGAGGAAGAAAATGACCTAAATGTTCAACCAATGACACAAAATCACATATTGGATGCACAAGATTGGTTAAAAACCCTAATTGGATTAGAATAAGCCTAAGGGGGACGAAAATGACCTAAATGTTTAACCAATGACACAAAATCACATATTGGATGCACAAGATTGGTTAAAAACCCTAATTGGATTAGAATAAGCCTAGGGAGGACGAAAATGACCTAAATGTTCAACCAATGACACAAAATAACACAAAATCACATATTGGATGCTCAAGATTGGTTAAAAACCCTAATTGGATTAGAATAAGCCTAGGGAGGACGAAAATGACCTAAATGTTCAACCAATGACACAAAATCACATATTGGATGCACAAGATTGGTTAAAAACCCTAATTGCATTAGAATAAGCCTAGGGAGGACGAAAATGACCTAAATGTTCAACCAATGGCACAAAATGACACAAAATCACATATTGGATGCACAAGATTGGTTAAAAACCCTAATTGGATTAGAATAAGCCTAGGGAGGACGAAAATGACCTAAATGTTCAACCAATGACACAAAATCACATATTGGATGCACAGGATTGGTTAAAAACCCTAATTGGATTAGAATAAGCCTATGGAGGACGAAAATGACCTAAATGTTCAACCAATGACACAAACTCGCATATTGGATGCACAAGATTGGTTAAAAACCCTAATTGGATTAGAATAAGCCTAGGGAGGACGAAAATGACCTAAATGTTCAACCAATGACACAAAATGACACAAAATCACATATTGGATGCACAAGATTGGTAAAAACCTTAATTGGATTAGAATAAGCCTAGGGAGGACGAAAATGACCTAAATGTTCAACCAATGACACAAAATGACACAAAATCACATATTGGATGCACAAGATTGGTTAAAAACCCTAATTGGATTAGAATAAGCCTAGGGAGGACGAAAATGACCTAAATGTTCAACCAATGACACAAAATGACACAAAATCACATATTGGATGAACAAGATCGGTTAAAAACCCTAACTGGATTAGAATAAGCCTAGGGAGGACGAAAATGACCTAAATGTTCAACCAATGACACAAAATGACACAAAATCACATATTGGATGCACAAGATTGGTTAAAAACCCTAATTGGATTAGAATAAGCCTAGGGAGGATGAAAATGACCTCAATGTTCAACTAGTGACACAAAATCACATATTGGATACACAAGATTGGTTAAAAACGCTAATTGGATTAGAATAAGCCTAGGGAGGACGAAAATGACCTAAATGTTCAACCAATGACACAAAATGACACAAAATCACATATTGGATGCACAAGATTGGTTAAAAACCCTAATTGGATTAGAATAAGCCTAGGGAGGACGAAAATGACCTAAATGTTCAACCAATGACACAAAATGACACAAAATCACATATTGGATGCACAAGATTGGTTAAAAACCCTAATTGGATTAGAATAATCCTAGGGAGGACGAAAATGACCTAAATGTTCAACCAATGACACAAAATCACATATTGGATGCACAAGATTGGATAAAAACCCTAATTGGATTAGAATAAGCCTAGGGAGGAAGAAAATGACCTAAATGTTCAACCAATGACACAAAATCACATATTGGATGCACAAGATTGGTTAAAAACCCTAATTGGATTAGAATAAGCCTAAGGGGGACGAAAATGACCTAAATGTTTAACCAATGACACAAAATCACATATTGGATGCACAAGATTGGTTAAAAACCCTAATTGGATTAGAATAAGCCTAGGGAGGACGAAAATGACCTAAATGTTCAACCAATGACACAAAATGACACAAAATCACATATTGGATGCACAAGATTGGTTAAAAACCCTAATTGGATTAGAATAAGCCTAGGGAGGACGAAAATGACCTAAATGTTCAACAAATGACACAAAATGACACAAAATCACATATTCGATGCACAAGATTGGTTAAAAACCCTAATTGGATTAGAATAAGCATAGGGAGGACGAAAATGACCTAAATGTTTAACCAATGACACAAAATCACATATTGGATGCACAAGATTGGTTAAAAACCCTAATTGGATTAGAATAAGCCTAGGGAGGACGAAAATGACCTAAATGTGCAACCAATGACACAAAATCACATATTGGATGCACAAGATTGGTTAAAAACTTAATTGGATTAGAATAAGCCTAGGGAGGACGAAAATGACCTAAATGTTCAACCAATGACTCAAAATGACACAAAATCACATATTGGATACACAAGATTGGTTAAAAACCCTAATTGGATTAGAATAAGCCTAGGGAGGACGAAAATGACCTAAATGTTCAACCAATGACACAAAATCACATATTGGATGCACAAGATTGGTTAAAAACCTTAATTGGATTAGAATAAGCCTAGCAAGGACGAAAATGACCTAAATGTTCAACCAATGACACAAAATGACACAAAATCACATATTGGATGCACAAGATTGGTTAAAAACCCTAATTGGATTAGAATAAGCCTAGGGAGGACGAAAATGACCTAAATGTTCAACCAATGACACAAAATGACACAAAATCACATGTTGGATGCACAAGATTGCTTAAAAACCCTAATTGGATTAGAATAAGCCTAGGGAGGACGAAAATGACCTAAATGTTCAATCAATGTCACAAAACGACACAAAATCACATATTGGATGCACAAGATTGGTTAAATACCGTAATTGGATTAGAATAAGCCTAGGGAGGACGAAAATGACCTAAATGTTCAACCAATGACACAAAATGACACAAAATCACATATTGGATGCACAAGATTGGTTAAAAACCCTAATTGGATTAGAATAAGCCTAGGGAGGACGAAAATGACCTAAATGTTCAACCAATGACACAAAATGACACAAAATCACATATTGGATGCACAAGATTGGTTAAAAACCCTTATTGGATTAGAATAAGCCTAGGGAGGACGAAAATGACCTAAATGTTAGACCAATGACACAAAATCACATATTGGATGCACAAGATTGGTTAAAAACCCTAATTGGATTAGAATAAGCCTAGGGAGGACGAAAATGACCTAAATGTTCAACCAATGAGACAAAATCACATATTGGATGCACAAGATTGGTTAAAAACCCTAATTGGATTAGAATAAGCCTAGGGAGGACGAAAACGACCTAAATGTTCAACCAATGACACAAAATGACACAAAATCACATATTGGATGCACAAGATTGGTTAGAAACCCTAATTGGATTAGAATAAGCCTAAGGAGGACGAAAATGACCTAAATGTGCAACCAATGACACAAAATCACATATCGGATGCACAAGATTGGTTAAAAACTTAATTGGATTAGAATAAGCCTAGGGAGGACGAAAATGACCTAAATGTTCAACCAATGACACAAAATGACACAAAATCACATATTGGATGCACAAGATTGGTTAAAAACCCTAATTGGATTAGAATAAGCCTAGGGAGGACGAAAATGACCTAAATGTTCAACCAATGATACAAAATGACACAAAATCACATATTGGATGCACAAGATTTGTTAAAAACCATAATTGGATAAGAATAACCCAAGGGAGGACGAAAATGACCTAAATGTTCAACCAATGACACTAAATGACATATTGGATGCACAAGATTGGTTAAAAACCCTAATTGGATTAGATTAAGCCTAGGGAGGACGATAATGACCTAAATGTTCAACCAATGACACAAAATCACATATTGGATGCACAAGATTGGTTAAAAACCTTAATTGGATTAGAATAAGCCTAGGGAGGACGAAAATGACCTAAATGTTCAACCAATGACACAAAATGACACAAAATCACATATTGGATGCACAAGATTGGTTAAAAACCCTAATTGGATTAGAATAAGCCTAGGGAGGACGAAAATGACCTAAATGTTCAACCAATGACACATAATGACACAAAATCACATAATGGATGCACAAGATTGGTTAAAAACTCTAATTGGATTAGAATAAGCCTAGGGAGGACGAAAATGACCTAAATGTTCAACCAATGACACAAAATGACACAAAATCACATATTGGATGCACAAGATTGGTTAAAAACCCTAATTGGATTAGAATAAGCCTTGGGAGGACGAAATTGACCTAAATGTTCAACCAATGACACAAAATGACACAAAATCATATATTGGATGCACTAGATTGGTTAAAAACCCTAATTGGATTACAATAAGCCTAGGGAGGACGAAAATGACCTAAATGTTCAACCAATGACACAAAATCACATATTGGATGCACAAGATTGGTTAAAAACCATAATTGGATTAGAATAAGCCTAGGGAGGACGAAATTGACCTAAATGTTCAACCAATGACACAAAATGACACAAAATCACATATTGGATGCACAAGAATGGTTAAAAACCCTAATTGGATTAGAATAAGCATAAGGAGGACGAAAATGAAATAATGTTCAACCAATGACAGAAAATAGCACAAAATCACATATTCGATGCACAAGATTGGTTAAAAACTCTAATTGGATTAGAATAAGCCTAGGGAGGACGAAAATGACCTAAATGTTCAACCAATGACACAAAATGACACAAAATCACATATTGGATGCACAAGATTGGTTAAAAACCCTAATTGGATTAGAATAAGCCTTGGGAGGACGAAATTGACCTAAATGTTCAACCAATGACACAAAATGACACAAAATCATATATTGGATGCACTAGATTGGTTAAAAACCCTAATTGGATTACAATAAGCCTAGGGAGGACGAAAATGACCTAAATGTTCAACCAATGACACAAAATGACCCAAAATCACATATTGGATGCACAAGATTGGTTAAAAACCCTAATTGGATTAGAATAAGCCTAGGGAGGACGAAAATGACCTAAATGTGCAACCAATGACACAAAATGACACAAAATCACATATTGGATGCATAAGATTGGTTAAAAACCCTAAATGGATTAGAATAAGCCTCGGGAGGACGAAAATGACCAAAATGTTCAACCAATGACACAAAATGACACAAAATCACATATTGGATGCACAAGATTGGTTAAAAACCCTAATTGGATTAGAATAAGCCTAGGGAGGACGAAAATGACCTAAATGTTCAACCAATGACACAAAATGACACAAAATCACATATTGGATGCACAAGATTGGTTAAAAACCCTAATTGGATTAGAATAAGCCTAGGCAGGACGAAAATGACATAAATGTTCAACCAATTACACAAAATGACACAAAATCACATATTGGATGCACAAGATTGGTTAAAAACCCTAATTGGATTAGAATAAGCCTAGGGAGGACGAAAATAACTTAAATGTTCAACCAATGACACAAAATGACACAAAATCACATATTTGATGCACAAGATTGGTTAAAAACTCTAATTGGATTAGAATAAGCCTAGCGAGGACGAAAATGACCTAATTGGGTTACCAATGAAATAAAATCACTTATTATGTGCACAAGATTGGTTAAAAACCCTAATTGGATAAGAATAAGCCTAGGGAGGACGAAAATGACCTAAATGTTCAACCAATGACACAAAATGACACAAAATCACATATTGGATGCACAAGATTGGTTAAAAACCCTAATTGGATTAGAATAAGCCTAGGGAGGACGAAAATGACCTAAATGTTCGACCAATGACACAAAATCACATATTGGATGCACAAGATTGGTTAAAAACCCTAATTGAATTAGAATAAGCCTAGGGAGGACGAAAACGACCTAAATGTTCAACCAATGACACAAAATGACACAAAATCACATATTGGATGCACAAGATTGGTTAGAAACCCAATTGGATTAGAATAAGCCTAAGGAGGACGAAAATGACCTAAATGTGCAACCAATGACACAAAATCACATATTGGATGCACAAGATTGGTTAAAAACCCAAATTGGATTAGAATAAGCCTAGGGAGGACGAAAATGACGTAAATGTTCAACCAATAACACAAAATGACACAAAATCACATATTGGATGCACAAGATTGGTTAAAAACCCTAATTGGATTAGAATAAGCCTAGGGAGGACGAAAATGACCTAAATGTTCAACCAATGACACAAAATCACATATTGGATGCACAAGATTGGTTAAAAACCCTAATTGGATTAGAATAAGCCTATGGAGGACGAAAATGACATAAATGTTCAACCAATTACACAAAATGACGCAAAATCACATATTGGATGCACAAGATTGGTTAAAAACCCTAATTGGATTAGAATAAGCCTAGGGAGGACGAAAATGACCTAAATGTTCAACCAATGACACAAACTCGCATATTGGATGCACAAGATTGGTTAAAAACCCTAATTGGATTAGAATAAGCCTAGGGAGGACGAAAATGACCTAAATGTTCAATCAATGACACAAAATGACACAAAATCACATATTGGATGCACAAGATTGGTTAAAAACCCTAATTGGATTAGAATAAGCCTAGGGAGGACGAAAATGACATAAATGTTCAACCAATTACACAAAATGACACAAAATCACATATTGGATGCACAAGATTGGTTAAAAACCCTAATTGGATTAGAATAAGCCTAGGGAGGACGAAAATGACCTAAATGTTTAACCAATGACACAAAATGACACAAAATCACATATTGGATGCACAAGATTGGTTAAAAACCCTAATTGGATTAGAATAAGCCTAGGGAGGACGAAAATGACATAAATGTTCAACCAATTACACAAAATGACACAAAATGACATATTGGATGCACAAGATTGGTTAAAAACCCTAATTGGATTAGAATAAGCCTAGGGAGGACGAAAATAACTTAAATGTTCAACCAATGACACAAAATGACACAAAATCACATATTTGATGCACAAGATTGGTTAAAAACTCTAATTGGATTAGAATAAGCCTAGCGAGGACGAAAATGACCTAATTGGGTTACCAATGATATAAAATCACTTATTATGTGCACAAGATTGGTTAAAAACCCTAATTGGATAAGAATAAGCCTAGGGAGGACGAAAATGACCTAAATGTGCAACCAATGACACAAAATCACATATTGGATGCACAAGATTGGTTAAAAACTTAATTGGATTAGAATAAGCCTAGGGAGGACGAAAATGACCTAAATGTTCAACCAATGACTCAAAATGACACAAAATCACATATTGGATGCACAAGATTGGTTAAAAACCCTAATTGGATTAGAATAAGCCTAGGGAGGACGAAAATGACATAAATGTTCAACCAATTACACAAAATGACACAAAATCACATATTGGATGCACAAGATTGGTTAAAAACCCTAAATGGATTAGAATAAGCCTAGGGAGGACGAAAATAACTTAAATGTTCAACCAATGACACAAAATGACACAAAATCACATATTTGATGCACAAGATTGGTTAAAAACTCTAATTGGATTAGAATAAGCCTAGCGAGGACGAAAATGACCTAATTGGGTTACCAATGAAATAAAATCACTTATTATGTGCACAAGATTGGTTAAAAACCCTAATTGGATTAGAATAAGCCTAGGGAGTACGAAAATGACCTAAATGTGCAACCAATGACACAAAATCACATATGGTATGCACAAGATTGGATAAAAATCCTAATTGGATTAGAATAAGCCTGGGGAGGACGAAAATGACCTAAATGTACAACCAATGACACAAAATCACATATTGGATGCACAAGATTGGTTAAAAACCCTAATTGGATTAGAATAAGCCTAGGGAGGACGAAAATGACCTAAATGTGCAACCAATGACACAAAATCACATATTGGATGTACAAGATTGGTTAAAAACCTTAATTGGATTAGAATAAGCCTAGGGAGGACGAAAATGACCTAAATGTTCAACCAATGACACAAAATGACACAAAATCACATATTGGATGCACAAGATTGGTTAAAAACCCTAATTGGATTAGAATAAGCCTAGGGAGGACGAAAATGACCTAAATGATCAACCAATGACAGAAAATCACATATTGGATGCACAAGATTGGTTAAAAACACTAATTGGATTAGAATAGGTCTAGGGAGGACGAAAATGACCTAAATGTTAAACCAATGACACAAAATCACATATTAGATGCACAAGTTTGGTTAAAAACCCTAATTGGATTAGAATAAGCCTAGGGAGGACGAAAATGACCTAAATGTTCAACCAATGACACAAAATCACATATTGGATGCACAAGATTGGTTAAAAACCCTAATTGGATTAGAATGAGCCTAGGGAGGACGAAAATGACCTAAATGTTCAACCAATGACACAAAATGACACAAAATCACATATTGGATGCACAAGATTGGTTAAAAACCCTAATTGGATTAGAATAAGCCTAGGGAGGACGAAAATGACCGAAATGTTCAACCAATGACACAAAATCACATATTGGATGCTAAAGATTGGTTAAAAACCCTTATTGGATTAGAATAAGCCTAGGGAGGACGAAAATGACCTAAATGTTCAACCAATGACACAAAATGACACAAAATCACATATTGGATGCACAAGATTGGTTAAAAACCCTAATTGGATTAGAATAAGCCTAGGGAGGACGAAAATGACCTAAATGTTGAACCAATGACCCAAATTCACATATTGGATGCACAAGATTGGTTAAAAACCCTAATTGGATTAGAATAAGCCTAGGGAGGACGAAAATGACCTAAATGTTCAACCAATGACACAAAATGACACAAAATCACATATTGGATGCACAAGATTGGTTAAAAACCCTAATTGGATTAGAATAAGCCTAGGGAGGACCAAAATTACCTAAACGTTCAACCAATGACACAAAATGACACAAAATCACATATTTGATGCACAAGATTGGTTAAAAACCCTAATTGGATTACAATAAGCCTAGGGAGGACGAAAATGACCTAAATGTTCAACCAATGACACAAAATGACACAAAATCACATATTGGATGCACAAGATTGGTTAAAAACCCTAATTGGATGAGAATAAGCCTAGGGAGGACGAAAATGACCTAAATGTTCAACCAATGACACAAATTGACACAAAATCACATACTGGATGCACAAGATTGATTAAAAACCCTAATTGGATTAGAATAAGCATAGGGAGGACGAAAATGACCTAAATGTTCAACCAATGACACAAAATGACACAAAATCACATATTGGATGCACAAGATTGGTTAAAAACCCTAATTGGATTAGAATAACCATAGGGAGGACGAAAATGACCTAAATGTTCAACCAATGACACAAAATGACACAAAATCACATATTGGATGCACAAGATTGGTTAAAAACCCTAATTGGATTAGAATAAGCCTAGGGAGGACGAAAATGACCTAAATGTTCAACCAATGACACAAAATGACACAAAATCACATATTGGATGCACAAGATTGGTTAAAAACCCTAATTGGATTAGAATAAGCCTAGGGAGGACGAAAATGACCTAAACGTTCAACCAATGACACAAAATCACATATTGGATGCACAAGATTGGATAAAAACCCTAATTAAATTAGAATAAGCCTAGGGAGGACGAAAATGACCTAAATGTTCAACCAATGACACAAAATGACTTATTGGATGCACAACATTGTTTAAAACCCCTAATTGGATTAGAATAAGCCTAGGGAGGACGAAAATGACCTAAATGTTCAACCAATGACACAAAATGACACAAAATCACATATTGGATGCACAAGATTGGTTAAAAACCCTAATTGGATTAGAATAAGCCTAGGGAGGACGAAAATGACCTAAATGTTCAACCAATGACACAAAATGACACAAAATCACATATTGGATGCACAAGATTGGTTAAAAACCCTAATTGGATTAGAATAAGCCTAGGGAGGACGAAAATGACATAAATGTTCAACCAATTACACAAAATGACACAAAATCACATATTGGATGCACAAGAATGGTTAAAAACCCTAATTGGATTAGAATAAGCCTAGGGAGGACGAAAATGACCTAAATGTTCAACCAATGACACAAAATCACATATTGGATGCACAGGATTGGTTAAAAACCCTAATTGGATTAGAATAAGCCTATGGAGGACGAAAATGACCTAAATGTTCAACCAATGACACAAACTCGCATATTGGATGCACAAGACTGGTTAAAAACCCAAATTGGATTAGAATAAGCCTAGGGAGGACGAAAATGACCTAAATGTTCAACCAATGACACAAAATGACACAAAATCACATATTGGATGCACAAGATTGGTTAAAAACCCTAATTGGATTAGAATAAGCCTAGGGAGGACGAAAATGACCTAATTGGATTACCAATGACACAAAATCACTTACTATATGCACAAGATTGGTTAAAAACCCTAATTGGATTAGATTAAGCCTAGACCTAAATGTGCAACCAATGACACAAAATCACATATTTGATGCACAAGATTGGTTAAAAACCCTAATTGGATTAGAATAAGCCTAGGGAGGACGAAAATGACCTAAATGTTCAACCAATAACACAAAATGACACAAAATCACATATTGGATGCATAAGATTGGTTAAAAATTCTAATTGGATTAGAATAAGTCTAGCGAGGACGAAAATTACCTAATTGGATTACCAAAGACATAAAATCACTTATTATATGCACAAGATTGGTTAAAGACCCTAATTGGATTAGAATAAGCCTAGGGAGGACGAAAATGACCTAAATGTGCAACCAATGACACAAAATCACATATTGGATGCACAAGATTGGTTAAAAACCCTAATTAGATTAGAATAAGCCTAGGGAGGAAGAAAATGACCTAAATGTTCAACCAATGACACAAAATCACATATTGGATGCACAACATTGGTTAAAAACCCTAATTGGATTAGAATAATCCTAGCGAGGACGGAAATGACCTAAATGTTCAACGTATGACAAAAAATGACACAAAATCACATATTGGATGCACAAGATTGGTTAAAAACCCTCATTGGATTAGAATAAGCCTAGGGAGAACGAAAATCACCTAATTGGATTACCAATGACACAAAATCACTTATTGGATGCACAAGATTGGTTAAAAACCCTAATTGGATTAGAATAAGCCTATGGAGGACGAAAATGACCTAAATGTTCAACCAATGACACAAACTCGCATATTGGATGCACAAGATTGGTTAAAAACCCTAATTGGATTAGAATAAGCCTAGGGAGGACGAAAATAACTTAAATGTTCAACCAATGACACAAAATGACACAAAATCACATATTTGATGCACAAGATTGGTTAAAAACCCTAATTGCATTAGAATAAGCCTAGCGAGGACGAAAATGACCTAATTGGGTTACCAATAAAATAAAATCACTTATTATGTGCACAAGATTGGTTAAAAACCCTAATTGGATTAGAATAAGCCTAGGGAGGACGAAAATGACCTAAATGTGCAACCAATGACACAAAATCACATATTGGATGCACAAGATTGGTTAAAAACTTAATCGGATTAGAATAAGCCTAGGGAGGACGAAAATGACCTAAATGTTCAACCAATGACTCAAAATGACACAAAATCACATATTGGATGCACAAGATTGGTTAAAAACCCTAATTGGATTAGAATAAGCCTAGGGAGGACGAAAATAACATAAATGTTCAACCAATGACACAAAATGACACAAAATCACATATTTGATGCACAAGATTGGTTAAAAACCCTAATTGCATTAGAATAAGCCTAGCGAGGACGAAAATAACCTAATTGGGTTACCAATGAAATAAAATCACTTATTATGTGCACAAGATTGGTTAAAAACCCTAATTGGATTAGAATAAGCCTAGGGAGGACGAAAATGACCTAAATGTGCAACCAATGACACAAAATCACATATCGGATGCACAAGATTGGTTAAAAACTTAATTGGATTAGAATAAGCCTAGGGAGGACGAAAATGACCTAAATATTCAACCAATGACTCAAAATGACACAAAATCACATATTGGATGCACAAGATTGGTTAAAAACCCTAATTGGATTAGAATAAGCCTAGGGAGGACGAAAATAACATAAATGTTCAACCAATGACACAAAATGACACAAAATCACATATTTGATGCACAAGATTGGTTAAAAACTCTAATTGGATTAGAATAAGCCTAGCGAGGACGAAAATGACCTAATTGGGTTACCAATGAAATAAAATCACTTATTATGCGCACAAGATTGGTTAAAAACCCTAATTGGATTAGAATAAGCCTAGGGAGGACGAAAATGACCTAAATGTGCAACCAATGACACAAAATCACATATTGGATGCACAAGATTGGTTAAGAACTTAATTGGATTAGAATAAGCCTAGGGAGGACGAAAATGACCTAAATGTTCAACCAATGACTCAAAATGACACAAAATCACATATTGGATGCACAAGAATGGTTAAAAACCCTAATTGGATTAGAATAAGCCTAGGGAGGACGAAAATGACCTAAATGTTCAACCAATGACACAAAATCACATATTGGATGCACAGGATTGGTTAAAAACCCTAATTGGATTAGAATAAGCCTATGGAGGACGAAAATGACCTAAATGTTCAACCAATGACACAAACTCGCATATTGGATGCACAAGACTGGTTAAAAACCCTAATTGGATTAGAATAAGCCTAGGGAGGACGAAAATGACCTAAATGTTCAACCAATGACACAAAATGACACAAAATCACATATTGGATGCACAAGATTGGTTAAAAACCCTAATTGGATTAGAATAAGCCTAGGGAGGACGAAAATGACATAAATGTTCAACCAATTACACAAAATGACACAAAATCACATATTGGATGCACAAGAATGGTTAAAAACCCTAATTGGATTAGAATAAGCCTAGGGAGGACGAAAATGACCTAAATGTTCAACCAATGACACAAAATCACATATTGGATGCACAAGATTGGTTAAAAACCCTAATTGGATTAGAATATGCCTATCGAGGACGAAAATGACCTAAATGTTCAACCAATGACACAAAATGACACAAAATCACATATTGGATGCACAAGATTGGTTAAAAACCCTAATTGGATTAGAATAAGCCTAGGGAGGACGAAAATGACCTAAATGTTCAACCAATGACACAAAATGACACAAAATCACATATTGGATGCACAAGATTGGTTAAAAACCCTAATTGGCGTAGAATAAGCCTAGGGAGGACAAAAATGACCTAAATGTTCAACCAATGACACAAAATCACATATTGGATGCACAAGATTGGTTACAAATCATAATTGGATTAAAATAACCCTAGGGAGGACGAAAATGACCTAAATGTTCAACCAATGACACAAAATCACATATTGGATGCACAGGATTGGTGAAAAACCCTAATTGGATTAGAATAAGCCTGGTGAGGACGAAAATGACCTAAATGTTCAACCAATGACACAAACTAACACAAAATCACATATCGGAAGCACAAGATTGGTTTAAAACCCTAATTGGATTAGAATAAGCCTAGGGGGAACGAAAATGACCTAAATGTTCAACCAATGACACAAAATCAGATACTGGATGCACAAGATTGGTTAAAAACCCTAATTGGATTAGAATAAGCCTAGGGAGGATGAAAATGACCTAAATGTTCAACCAATGACACAAAATGACACAAAATCACATATTGGATGCACAAGATTGGTTAAAAACCCTAATTGGATTAGAATAAGCCTAGGGAGGACGAAAATGACCTAAATGTTCAACCAATGACACAAAATGACACAAAATCACATATTGGATGCACAAGATTGGTTAAAAACCCTAATTGGATTAGAATAAGCATAGCGATGACGAAAATGACCTAAATGTTCAACAAATGACACAAAATCACGTATTGGATGCACAAGATTGGTTAAAAACTCTAATTGGATTAGAATAAGCCTAGGGAGGACGAAAATGACCTAAATGTTCAACCAATGACACAAAATGACACAAAATCACATATTGGATGCACAAGATTGGTTAAAAACCCTAATTGGATTAGAATAAGCCTAGGGAGGACGAAAATGACCTAAATGTTCAACCAATGACACAAAATGACACAAAATCACATATTGGATGCACAAGATTGGTTAAAAACCCAAATTAGATTAGAATAAGCCTAGGGAGGACGAAAATGACCTAAATGTTCAACCAATGACACAAAATGACACAAAATCACATATTGGATGCACAAGATTGGTTAAAAACCCTAATTGGATTAGAATAAGCCTAGGGAGGACGAAAATGACCTAAATGTTCAACCAATGACACAAAATGACACAAAATCACATATTGGATGCACAAGATTGGTTAAAAACCCTAATTGGATTAGAATAAGCCTAGGGAGGACAAAAATGACCCAAATGTTCAACCAATGACACAAAATCACATATTGGATGCACAAGATTGGTTAAAAACCCTAATTGGATTAGAATAAGCCTAGGGAGGACGAAAATGACCTCAATGTTCAACCAATGACACAAAATCACATATTGGATGCACAAGATTGGTTAAAAACTCTAATTGGATTAGAATAAGCCTAGGGAGGACGAAAATGACCTATATGTTCAACCAATGACACAAAATGACACAAAATCACATATTGGATGCACAAGATTGGTTAAAAACCCTTATTGGATTAGAATAAGCCTAGGGAGGACGAAAATGACCTAAATGTTCAACCAATGACACAAAATGACACAAAATCACATATTGGATGCAAAAGATTGGTTAAAAACCCTAATTGGATTAGAATAAGCCTAGGGAGGACGAAAATGACCTAAATGTTCAACCGATGACACAAAATGACACAAAATCACATATTGGATGCACAAGATTGGTTAAAAACCCTAATTGGATTAGAATAAGCCTAGGGAGGACGAAAATGACATAAATGTTCAACCAATTACACAAAATGACACAAAATCACATATTGGATGCACAAGATTGGTTAAAAACCCTAATTGGATTAGAATAAGCCTAGGGAGGACGAAAATGACCTAAATGTTTAACCAATGACACAAAATGACACAAAATCACATATTGGATGCACAAGATTGGTTAAAAACCCTAATTGGATTAGAATAAGCCTAGGGAGGACGAAAATGACATAAATGTTCAACCAATTACACAAAATGACACAAAATGACATATTGGATGCACAAGATTGGTTAAAAACCCTAATTGGATTAGAATAAGCCTAGGGAGGACGAAAATAACTTAAATGTTCAACCAATGACACAAAATGACACAAAATCACATATTTGATGCACAAGATTGGTTAAAAACTCTAATTGGATTAGAATAAGCCTAGCGAGGACGAAAATGACCTAATTGGGTTACCAATGAAATAAAATCACTTATTATGCGCACAAGATTGGTTAAAAACCCTAATTGGATTAGAATAAGCCTAGGGAGGACGAAAATGACCTAAATGTTCAACCGATGACACAAAATGACACAAAATCACATATTGGATGCACAAGATTGGTTAAAAACCCTAATTGGATTAGAATAAGCCTAGGGAGGACGAAAATGACATAAATGTTCAACCAATTACACAAAATGACACAAAATCACATATTGGATGCACAAGATTGGTTAAAAACCCTAATTGGATTAGAATAAGCCTAGGGAGGACGAAAATAACTTAAATGTTCAACCAATGACACAAAATGACACAAAATCACATATTTGATGCACAAGATTGGTTAAAAATTCTAATTGGATTAGAATAAGCCTAGCGAGGACGAAAATGACCTAATTGGGTTACCAATGAAATAAAATCACTTATTATGTGCACAAGATTGGTTAAAAACCCTAATTGGATTAGAATAAGCCTAGGGAGGACGAAAATGACCTAAATGTGCAACCAATGACACAAAATCACATATCGGATGCACAAGATTGGTTAAAAACTTAATTGGATTAGAATAAGCCTAGGGAGGACGAAAATGACTTAAATGTTCAACCAATGACTCAAAATGACACAAAATCACATATTGGATGCACAAGATTGGTTAAAAACCCTAATTGGATTAGAATAAGCCTAGGGAGGACGAAAATGACCTAAATGTTCAACCAATGACACAAAATCACATATTGGATGCACAAGATTGGTTAAAAACCCTAATTGGATTAGAATAAGCCTAGGGAGGACGAAAATAACCTAAATGTTCATCCAATGACACAAAATGACACAAAATCACATATTGGATGCACAAGATTGGTTAAAAACACTAATTGGATTAGAATAAGCCTAGGGAGGACGAAAATGACCTAAATGTTCAACCAATGACACAAAATCACATATTGGATGCACAAGATTGGTTAAAAACACTAATTGGATTAGAATAAGCCTAGGGAGGACGAAAATGACCTAAATGTTCAACCGATGACACAAAATGACACAAAATCACATATTGGATGCACAAGATTGGTTAAAAACCCTAATTGGATTAGAATAAGCCTAGGGAGGACGAAAATGACGTAAATGTTCAACTGTTGACACAAAATGACACAAAATCACATATTGGATTCACAAGATTGGTTTAAAACCCTAAGTAGATTAGAATAAGCCTAGGGAGGACGAAAATGACCTAAATGTTCAACCAATGACACAAAATCACATATTGGATGCACAAGATTGGTTAAAAACCCTAATTGGATTAGAATAAGCCTAGGGAGGACGAAAACGACCTAAATGTTCAACCAATGACACAAAATGATACAAAATCACATATTGGATGCACAAGATTGGTTAGAAACCCTAATTGGATTAGAATAAGCCTAAGGAGGACGAAAATGACCTAAATGTGCAACCAATGACACAAAATCACATATTGGATGCACAAGATTGGTTAAAAACCCAAATTGGATTAGAATAAGCCTAGGGAGGACGAAAATGACGTAAATGTTCAACCAATAACACAAAATGACACAAAATCACATATTGGATGCATAAGATTGGTTAAAAATTCTAATTGGATTAGAATAAGTCTAGCGAGGACGAAAATTACCTAATTGGATTACCAAAGACATAAAATCACTTATTATATGCAAAAGATTGGTTAAAGACCCTAATTGGATTAGAATAAGCCTAGGGAGGACGAAAATGACCTAAATGTGCAACCAATGACACAAAATCACATATTGGATGCACAAGATTGGTTAAAAACCCTAACTAGATTAGAATAAGCCTAGGGAGGAAGAAAATGACCTAAATGTTCAACCAATGACACAAAATCACATATTGGATGCACAACATTGGTTAAAATCCCTAATTGGATTAGAATAATCCTAGCGAGGACGGAAATGACCTAAATGTTCAACGTATGACAAAAAATGACACAAAATCACATATTGGATGCACAAGATTGGTTAAAAACCCTAATTGGATTAGAATAAGCCTAGGGAGGACGAAAATGACCTAATTGGATTACCAATGACACAAAATCACTTATTGGATGCACAAGATTGGTTAAAAACCCTAATTGGATTAGAATAAGCCTATGGAGGACGAAAATGACCTAAATGTTCAACCAATGACACAAACTCGCATATTGGATGCACAAGATTGGTTAAAAACCCTAATTGGATTAGAATAAGCCTAGGGAGGACGAAAAAGACCTAAATGTTCAACCAATGACACAAAATGACACAAAATCACATATTGGATGCACCAGATTGGTTAAAAACCCTAATTGGATTAGAATAAGCCTAGGGAGGACGAAAAGGACCTAAATGTTCAACCAATGACACAAAATCACATATTGGATGCACAAGATTGGTTAAAAACCCTAATTGGATTAGAATAAACCTATGGAAGACGAAAATGACCTAAATGTTCAACCAATGACACAAACTCGCATATTGGATGCACAAGATTGGTTAAAAACCCTAATTGGATTAGAATAAGCCTAGGGAGCACGAAAATGACCTAAATGTTCAACCAATGACACAAAATGACACAAAATGACATATTGGATGCACAAGATTGGTTAAAAACCCTAATTGGATTAGAATAAGCCTAGGGAGGACGAAAATGACCTAAATGTTCAACCGATGACACAAAATGACACAAAATCACATATTGGATGCACAAGATTGGTTAAAAACCCTAATTGGATTAGAATAAGCCTAGGGAGGACGAAAATGACATAAATGTTCAACCAATTACACAAAATGACACAAAATCACATATTGGATGCACAAGATTGGTTAAAAACCCTAATTGGATTAGAATAAGCCTAGGGAGGACGAAAATAACTTAAATGTTCAACCAATGACACAAAATGACACAAAATCACATATTTGATGCACAAGATTGGTTAAAAACTCTAGTTGGATTAGAATAAGCCTAGCGAGGACGAAAATGACCTAATTGGGTTACCAATGAAATAAAATCACTTATTATGCGCACAAGATTGGTTAAAAACCCTAATTGGATTAGAATAAGCCTAGGGAGGACGAAAATGACCTAAATGTGCAACCAATGACACAAAATCACATATTGGATGCACAAGATTGGTTAAGAACTTAATTGGATTAGAATAAGCCTAGGGAGGACGAAAATGACCTAAATGTTCAACCAATGACTCAAAATGACACAAAATCACATATTGGATGCACAAGATTGGTTAAAAACCCTAATTGGATTAGAATAAGCCTAGGGAGGACGAAAAT
>JBBPBQ010000006.1:7897847-7919969 GCA_037974755.1 Cicer yamashitae | reverse complement strand
ACTCAAAATGACACAAAATCACATATTGGATGCACAAGATTGGTTAAAAACCCTAATTGGATTAGAATAAGCCTAGGGAGGACGAAAATGACCTAAATGTTCAACCAATGAGACAAAATCACATATTGGATGCACAAGATTGGTTAAAAACCCTAATTGGATTAGAAAAAGCCTAGGGAGGACGAAAACGACCTAAATGTTCAACCAATGACACAAAATGACACAAAATCACATATTGGATGCACAAGATTGGTTAGAAACCCTAATTGGATTAGAATAAGCCTAAGGAGGACGAAAATGACCTAAATGTGCAACCAATGACACAAAATCACATATTGGATGCACAAGATTGGTTAAAAACCCAAATTGGATTAGAATAAGCCTAGGGAGGACGAAAATGACGTAAATGTTCAACCAATAACACAAAATGACACAAATTTACATATTGGATGCATAAGATTGGTTAAAAATTCTAATTGGATTAGAATAAGTCTAGCGAGGACGAAAATTACCTAATTGGATTACCAAAGACATAAAATCACTTATTATATGCACAAGATTGGTTAAAGACACTAATTGGATTAGAATAAGCCTAGGGAGGACGAAAATGACCTAAATGTGCAACCAATGACACAAAATGACACAAAATCACATATTGGATGCACAAGATTGGTTAAAAACCCTAATTGGATTAGAATAAGCCTAGGGAGGACGAAAATAACCTAAATGTTCAACCAAAGACACAAAATGACACAAAATCACATATTTGATGCACAAGATTGGTTAAAAACCCTAATTGCATTAGAATAAGCCTAGCGAGGACGAAAATGACCTAATTGGGTTACCAATGAAATAAAATCACTTATTATGTGCACAAGATTGGTTAAAAACCCTAATTGGATTAGAATAAGCCTAGGGAGGACGAAAATGACCTAAATGTGCAACCAATGACACAAAATCACATATTGGATGCACAAGATTGGTTAAAAACATAATTGGATTAGAATAAGCCTAGGGAGGACGAAAATGACCTAAATGTTCAACCAATGACTCAAAATGACACAAAATCACATATTGGATGCACAAGATTGGTTAAAAACCCTAATTGGATTAGAATAAGCCTAGGGAGGACGAAAATAACCTAAATGTTCAACCAAAGACACAAAATGACACAAAATCACATATTTGATGCACAAGATTGGTTAAAAACCCTAGTTGCATTAGAATAAGCCTAGCGAGGACGAAAATGACCTAATTGGGTTACCAATGAAATAAAATCACTTATTATGTGCACAAGATTGGTTAAAAACCCTAATTGGATTAGAATAAGCCTAGGGAGGACGAAAATGACCTAAATGTGCAACCAATGACACAAAATCACATATCGGATGCACAAGATTGGTTAAAAACTTAATTGGATTAGAATAAGCCTAGGGAGGACGAAAATGACCTAAATATTCAACCAATGACTCAAAATGACACAAAATCACATATTGGATGCACAAGATTGGTTAAAAACCCTAATTGGATTAGAATAAGCCTAGGGAGGAAGAAAATAACATAAATGTTCAACCAATGACACAAAATGACACAAAATCACATATTTGATTCACAAGATTGGTTAAAAACCCTAATTGCATTAGAATAAGCCTAGCGAGGACGAAAATACCTAATTGGGTTACCAATGAAATAAAATCACTTATTATGTGCACAAGATTGGTTAAAAACCCTAATTGGATTAGAATAAGCCTAGGGAGGACGAAAATGACCTAAATGTGCAACCAATGACACAAAATCACATATCGGATGCACAAGATTGGTTAAAAACTTAATTGGATTAGAATAAGCCTAGGGAGGACGAAAATGACCTAAATGTTCAACCAATTACTCAAAATGACACAAAATCACATATTGGATGCACAAGATTGGTTAAAAACCCTAATTGGATTAGAATAAGCCTAGGGAGGACGAAAATAACTTAAATGTTCAACCAATGACACAAAATGACACAAAATCACATATTTGATGCACAAGATTGGTTAAAAACCCTAATTGCATTAGAATAAGCCTAGCGAGGACGAAAATGACCTAATTGGGTTACCAATGAAATAAAATCACTTATTATGTGCACAAGATTGGTTAAAAACCCTAATTGGATTAGAATAAGCCTAGGGAGGACGAAAATGACCTAAATGTGCAACCAATGACACAAAGTGAAACAAAATCACATATTGGAGGCATAAGATTGGTTAAAAACCCTAAATGGATTAGAATAAGCCTCGGGAGGACAAAAATGACCAAAATGTTCAACCAATGACACAAAATCACATATTGGATGCACAAGATTGGTTAAAAACCCTAATTGGATTAGAGTAAGCCTAGGGAGGACGAAAATGACCTAAATGTTCAACCAATGACACAAAATGACACAAAATCACATATTGGATGCACAAGATTGGTTAAAAACCTTAATTGGATTAGAATAAGCCTAGGGAGGACGAAAATGACCTAAATGTTCAACCAATGACACAAAATGACACAAAATCACATATTGGATGCACAAGATTGGTTAAAAACCCAAATTAGATTAGAATAAGCCTAGGGAGGACGAAAATGACCTAAATGTTCAACCAATGACACAAAATGACACAAAATCACATATTGGATGCACAAGATTGGTTAAAAACCCTAATTGGATTAGAATAAGCCTAGGGAGGACGAAAATGACCTAAATGTTCAACCAATGACACAAAATGACACAAAATCACATATTGGATGCACAAGATTGGTTAAAAACCCTAATTGGATTAGAATAAGCCTAGGGAGGACGAAAATGACCTAAATGTTCAACCAATGACACAAAATGACATATTGAATGCACAAGATTTGTTAAAAACCGTAATTGGATTAGAATAAGCCTAGGGAGGACGAAAATGACCTAAATGTTCAACCAATGACACAAAATGACACAAAATCACATATTGGATGCACAAGATTGGTTAAAAACCCTAATTGGATTAGAATAAGCCTAGGGAGGACGAAAATGACCTAAATGTTCAACCAATGACACAAAATGACACTAAATCACATATTGGATGCACAAGATTGGCTAAAAACCCTAATTGGATTAGAATAAGCCTTGGGAGGACGAAAATGATCTAAATGTTCAACCAATGACACAAAATCACATATTGGATGCACAAGATTGGTTAAAAACCCTAATTGGATTAGAATAAGTCTAGGGAGGACGAAAATAACCTAAATGGTCAACCAATGACACAAAATCACATGTTGGATGCACAAGATTGGTTAAAACCCCTAATTGAAAATGACCTAAATGTTCAACCAATGACACAAAATGACACAAAATCACATATTGGATGCACAAGATTGGTTAAAAACCCTAATTGGATTAGAATAAGCCTAGGGAGGACGAAAATGACCTAAATGTTCAACCAATGACACAAACTCACATATTGGATGCACATGATTGGTTAAAAACCGTAATTGGATTAGAATAAGCCAAGGGAGGGCGAAAATGACCTAAATGTTCAACCAATGACACAAAATGACACAAAATCACATATTGGATGCACAAGATTGGTTAAAAACCCTAATTGGATTAGAATAAGCCTAGGGAGGACGAAAATGACCTAAATGTTCAACCAATGAAACAAAGTGACACAAAATCACATATTGGATGCACTAGATTGGTCAAAAAACCCTAATTGGATTAGAATAAGCCTAGGGAGGACGAAAATGACCTATATGTTCAACCAATGACACGAAAGCACATATTGGATGCACAAGATTGGTTAAAAACCCTAATTGGATTAGAATAAGCCTAGGGAGGACGAAAATGACATAAATGTTTAACCAATGACACAAAATGACACAAAATCACATATTAGATGCACAAGATTGGTTAAAAACCCTAATTGGATTAGAATAAGCCTAGGGAGGACGAAAATGACCTAAATGTTCAACCAATGACACAAAATGACACAAAATCACATATTGGATGCACAAGATTGGTTAAAAACCCTAATTGGATTAGAATAAGCCTAGGGAGGACGAAAATGACCTAAATGTTCAACCAATGACCCAAAATGACACAAAATCACACATTGGATGCACTAGATTGGTTAAGAACCTTAATTGGATAAGAATAAGCCAAGGGAGGACGAAAATGACCTAAATGTTCAACCAATGACACAAAATGACACAAAATCACATATTGGATGCACAAGATTGGTTAAAAACCCTAATTGGATTAGAATAAGCCTAGGGAGGACGAAAATGACCTAAATGTTCAACCAATGACACAATATCACATATTGGATGCACAACATTGGTTAAAAACCCTAATTGGATTAGAATAAGCCTAGGGAGGACGAAAATGACCTAAATGTTCAACCAATGACACAAAATGACACAAAATCACATATTGGATGCACAAGATTGGTTAAAAACCCTAATTGGATTAGAATAAGCCTAGGGAGGACGAAAATAACCTAAATGTTCAACGAATGACAAAAAATCACATATTGGATGCATAAGATTGGTTAAAAACCCTAATTGGATTAGAATAAGCCTAGGGAGGACGAAAATGACCTAAATGTTCAACCAATGACACAAAATGACACAAAATCACATATTGGATGCACAAGATTGGTTAAAAACCCTAATTGGATTAGAATAAGCCTTGGGAGGATGAAAATGACCTAAATGTTCAACCAATGACACAAAATCATATATTGGATGCACAAGATTGGTTAAAAGACCTAATTGGATTAGAATAAGCCTAGGGAGGACGAAAATGACCTAAATGTTCAACCAATGACACAAAATGACACAAAATCACATATTGGATGCACAAGATTGGTTAAAAACCCTAATTGGATTAGAATAAGCCTAGGGAGGACGAAAATGACCTAAATGTTCAACCAATGACACAAAATGACACAAAATCACATATTGGATGAACAAGATCGGTTAAAAACCCTAATTGGATTAGAATAAGCCTAGGGAGGACGAAAATGACCTAAATGTTCAACCAATGACACAAAATGACACAAAATCACATATTGGATGCACAAGATTGGTTAAAAACCCTAATTGGATTAGAATATCGCTAGGGAGGACGAAAATGACCTAAATGTTCAACCAATGACACAAAATCACATATTGGATGCACAAGATTGGTTAAAAACCCTAATTGGATTAGAATAAGCCTAGGGACGACAAAAATGACCTAAATATTCAACCAATGACACAAAATGACACAAAATCACATATTGGATGCACAAGATTGGTTAAAAACCCTAATTCGATTACAATAAGCCTAGGGAAGACGAAAATGACCTAAATGTTCAACCAATGACACAAAATCACATATTGGATGCATAAGATTGGTTAAAAACCCTAATTGGATTAGAATAAGCCTAGGGACGACAAAAATGACCTAAATGTTCAACCAATGACACAAAATGACACAAAATCACATATTGGATGCACAAGATTGGTTAAAAACCCTAATTGGATTAGAATAAGCCTAGGGACGACAAAAATGACCTAAATGTTCAACCAATGACACAAAATGACACAAAATCACATATTGGATGCACAAGATTGGTTAAAAACCGTAATTGAATTAGAATAAGCCTAGGGAGGACGAAAATGACCTAAATGTTCAACCAATGACACAAAATGACACAAAATCACATATTGGATGCACAAGATTGGTTAAAAACCCTAATTGGATTAGAATAAGCCTAGGGAGGACGAAAATGACCTAAATGTTCAACCAATGACACAAAATGACACAAAATCACATATTGGATGCACAAGATTGGTTAAAAACCCTAATTGGATTAGAATAAGCCTAGGGAGGACGAAAATTACCTAAATGTTCAACCAATGACACAAAATGACACAAAATCACTTATTGGATGCACAAGATTGGTTAAAAACCCTAATTGGATTAGAATAAGCCTAGGGAGGACGAAAATGACCTAAATGTTCAACCAATGACACAAAATGACACAAAATCACATATTGGATGCACAAAATTGGTTAAAAACCCTAATTGGATTAGAATAAGCCTAGGGAGGACAAAAATGACCTAAATGTTCAACCAATGACACAAAATCACATATTGGATGCACAAGATTGGTTAAAAACCCTAATTGGATTAGAATAAGCCTAGGGAGGACGAAAATGACCTAAATGTTCTACCAATGACACAAAATGACACAAAATCACATATTGGATGCACAAGATTGGTTAAAAACCCTAATTGGTTTAGAATAAGCCTAGGGAGGACGAAAATGACCTAAATGTTCAACCAATGACACAAAATCACATATTGGATGCACTAGATTGGTTAAAAACCCTAATTGGATTAGAATAAGCCTAGGGAGGACGAAAATGACCTAAATGTTCAACCGATGACACAAAATGACACAAAATCACATATTGGATGCACAAGATTGGTTAAAAACCCTAATTGGATTAGAATAAGCCTAGTGAGGACGAAAATGACCTAAATGTTCAACCAATGACACAAAATCACATATTGGATGCACAAGATTGGTTAAAAACCCTAATTGGATTAGAATAAGCCTAGGGAGGACGAAAATGACCTAAATGTTCAACGAATGACACAAAATCAAATATTGGATGCACAAGATTGGTTAAAAACCCTAATTGGATTAGAATAAGCCTAGGGAGGGCGAAAATGACCTAAATGTTCAACCAATGACACAAAATGACACAAAATCACATATTGGATGCACAAGATTGGTTAAAAACGCTAATTGGATTAGAATAAGCCTAGGGAGGACGAAAATGACCTAAATGTTCAACCAATGACACAAAATCACAAATTGGATGCACAAGATTGGTTAAAAACCCTAATTGGATTAGAATAAGCCTAGGAAGGAAGAAAATGACCTAAATGTTCAACCAATGACACAAAATGACACAAAATCACATATTGGATGCACAAGATTGGTTAAAAACCCTAATTGGATTAGAATAAGCCTAGGGAGGACGAAAATGACCTAAATGTTCAACCAATGACACAAAATCACATATTGGATGCACAAGATTGGTTAAAAACCCTAATTGGATTAGAATAAGCCTAGGGAGGAAGAAAATGACCTAAATGTTCAACCAATGACACAAAATGACACAAAATCACATATTGGATGCACAAGATTGGTTAAAAACCCTAATTGGATTAGAATAAGCCTCTGGAGGACGAAAATGACCTAAATGTTCAACCAATGACACAAAATCACATATTGGATGAAAAAGATTGGTTAAAAACCCTAATTGGATTAGAATAAGCCTAGGGAGCACGAAAATGACCTAAATGTTCAACCAATGACACAAAATGACACAAAATCACATATTGGATGCACAAGATTGGTTAAAAACCCTAATTGGATTAGAATAAGCCTAGGGAGGACGAAAATGACCTAAATGTTCAACAAATGACACAAAATGACACAAAATCACATATTGGATGCACAAGATTGGTTAAAAACCCTAATTGGTTTAGAATAAGCTAAGGGAGGACGAAAATTACGTAAATGTTCAACCAATGACACAAAATGACAAAAAATGACATATTGGATGCACAAGATTGGTTAAAAACCCTAATTGGATTAGAATAAGCCTAGGGAGGACGAAAATGACCTAAATGTTCAACCAATGACACAAAATGACACAAAATCACATATTGGATGCACAAGATTGGTTAAAAACCCTAAATTGATTAGAATAAGCCTAGGGAGGACGAAAAGGACCTAAATGTTCAACCAATGACACAAAATCACATATTGGATGCACAAGATTGGTTAAAAACCCTAATTGGATTAGAATAAGCCTATGGAAGACGAAAATGACCTAAATGTTCAACCAATGACACAAACTCGCATATTGGATGCACAAGATTGGTTAAAAACCCTAATTGGATTAGAATAAGCCTAGGGAGCACGAAAATGACCTAAATGTTCAACCAATGACACAAAATGATAGAAAATCACATATTGGATGCACAAGATTGGTTAAAAACCCTAATTGGATTAGAATAAGCCTAGGGAGGACGAAAATGACCTAAATGTTCAACCGATGACACAAAATGACACAAAATCACATATTGGATGCACAAGATTGGTTAAAAACCCTAATTGGATTAGAATAAGCCTAGGGAGCACGAAAATGACATAAATGTTCAACCAATTACACAAAATGACACAAAATCACATATTGGATGCACAAGATTGGTTAAAAACCCTAATTGGATTAGAATAAGCCTAGGGAGGACGAAAATAACTTAAATGTTCAACCAATGACACAAAATGACACAAAATCACATATTTGATGCACAAGATTGGTTAAAAACTCTAATTGGATTAGAATAAGCCTAGCGAGGACGAAAATGGCCTAATTGGTTTACCAATGAAATAAAATCACTTATTATATGCACAAGATTGGTTAAAAACCCTAATTGGATTAGAATAAGCCTAGGGAGGACGAAAATGACCTAAATGTGCAACCAATGACACAAAATCACAGATTGGATGCACAAGATTGGTTAAAAACTTAATTGGATTAGAATAAGCCTAGGGAGGACGAAAATGACCTAAATGTTCAACCAATGACTCAAAATGACACAAAATCACATATTGGATGCACAAGATTGGTTAAAAACCCTAATTGGATTAGAATAAGCCTAGGGACGACGAAAATAACTTAAATGTTCAACCAATGACACAAAATGACACAAAATCACATATTTGATGCACAAGATTGGTTAAAAACCCTAATTGCATTAGAATAAGCCTAGCGAGGACGAAAATGACCTAATTGGGTTACCAATGAAATAAAATCACTTATTATGTGCACAAGATTGGTTAAAAACCCTAATTGGATTAGAATAAGCCTAGGGAGGACGAAAATGACCTAAATGTGCAACCAATGACACAAAATCACATATTGGATGCACAAGATTGGTTAAAAACATAATTGGATTAGAATAAGCCTAGGGAGGACGAAAATGACCTAAATGTTCAACCAATGACTCAAAATGACACAAAATCACATATTGGATGCACAAGATTGGTTAAAAACCCTAATTGGATTAGAATAAGCCTAGGGAGGACGAAAATAACATAAATGTTCAACCAATGACACAAAATGACACAAAATCACATATTTGATGCACAAGATTGGTTAAAAACCCTAATTGCATTAGAATAAGCCTAGCGAGGACGAAAATGACCTAATTGGGTTACCAATAAAATAAAATCACTTATTATGTGCACAAGATTGGTTAAAAACCCTAATTGGATTAGAATAAGCCTAGGGAGGACGAAAATGACCTAAATGTGCAACCAATGACACAAAATCACATATTGGATGCACAAGATTGGTTAAAAACTTAATCGGATTAGAATAAGCCTAGGGAGGACGAAAATGACCTAAATGTTCAACCAATGACTCAAAATGACACAAAATCACATATTGGATGCACAAGATTGGTTAAAAACCCTAATTGGATTAGAATAAGCCTAGGGAGGACGAAAATAACATAAATGTTCAACCAATGACACAAAATGACACAAAATCACATATTTGATGCACAAGATTGGTTAAAAACCCTAATTGCATTAGAATAAGCCTAGCGAGGACGAAAATAACCTAATTGGGTTACCAATGAAATAAAATCACTTATTATGTGCACAAGATTGGTTAAAAACCCTAATTGGATTAGAATAAGCCTAGGGAGGACGAAAATGACCTAAATGTGCAACCAATGACACAAAATCACATATCGGATGCACAAGATTGGTTAAAAACTTAATTGGATTAGAATAAGCCTAGGGAGGACGAAAATGACCTAAATATTCAACCAATGACTCAAAATGACACAAAATCACATATTGGATGCACAAGATTGGTTAAAAACCCTAATTGGATTAGAATAAGCCTAGGGAGGAAGAAAATAACATAAATGTTCAACCAATGACACAAAATGACACAAAATCACATATTTGATTCACAAGATTGGTTAAAAACCCTAATTGCATTAGAATAAGCCTAGCGAGGACGAAAATACCTAATTGGGTTACCAATGAAATAAAATCACTTATTATGTGCACAAGATTGGTTAAAAACCCTAATTGGATTAGAATAAGCCTAGGGAGGACGAAAATGACCTAAATGTGCAACCAATGACACAAAATCACATATCGGATGCACAAGATTGGTTAAAAACTTAATTGGATTAGAATAAGCCTAGGGAGGACGAAAATGACCTAAATGTTCAACCAATTACTCAAAATGACACAAAATCACATATTGGATGCACAAGATTGGTTAAAAACCCTAATTGGATTAGAATAAGCCTAGGGAGGACGAAAATAACTTAAATGTTCAACCAATGACACAAAATGACACAAAATCACATATTTGATGCACAAGATTGGTTAAAAACCCTAATTGCATTAGAATAAGCCTAGCGAGGACGAAAATGACCTAATTGGGTTACCAATGAAATAAAATCACTTATTATGTGCACAAGATTGGTTAAAAACCCTAATTGGATTAGAATAAGCCTAGGGAGGACGAAAATGACCTAAATGTTCAACCAATGACACAAAATGACACAAAATCACATATTGGATGCACAAGATTGGTTAAAAACCCTAATTGGATTAGAATAAGCCTAGGGAGGACAAAAATGACCTAAATGTTCAACCAATGACACAAAATTACACAAAATCACATATTGGATGCACAAGATTGGTTAAAAACCCTAATTGGATTAGAATAAGCCTAGGGAGGACGAAAATGACCTAAATGTTCAACCAATGACACAAAATGACACAAAATCACATATTTGATGCACAAGATTGGTTAAAAACTCTAATTGGATTAGAATAAGCCTAGCGAGGACGAAAATGACCTAATTGGGTTACCAATGAAATAAAATCACTTATTATGTGCACAAGATTGGTTAAAAACCCTAATTGGATAAGAATAAGCCTAGGGAGGACGAAAATGACCTAAATGTGCAACCAATGACACAAAATCACATATTGTTTGCACAAGATTGGTTAAAAACTTAATTGGATTAGAATAAGCCTAGGGAGGACGAAAATGACCTAAATGTTCAACCAATGACTCAAAATGACACAAAATCACATATTGGATGCACAAGATTGGTTAAAAACCCTAATTGGATTAGAATAAGCCTAGGGAGGACGAAAATGACCTAAATGTTCAACCAATGACACAAAATGACACAAAATCACATGTTGGATGCACAAGATTGCTTAAAAACCCTAATTGGATTAGAATAAGCCTAGGGAGGACGAAAATGACCTAAATGTTCAATCAATGTCACAAAACGACACAAAATCACATATTGGATGCACAAGATTGGTTAAATACCGTAATTGGATTAGAATAAGCCTAGGGAGGACGAAAATGACCTAAATGTTCAACCAATGACACAAAATGACACAAAATCACATATTGGATGCACAAGATTGGTTAAAAACCCTAATTGGATTAGAATAAGCCTAGGGAGGACGAAAATGACCTAAATGTTCAACCAATGACACAAAATGACACAAAATCACATATTGGATGCACAAGATTGGTTAAAAACCCTTATTGGATTAGAATAAGCCTAGGGAGGACGAAAATGACCTAAATGTTCAACCAATGACACAAAATCACATATTGGATGCACAAGATTGTTTTAAAACCCTAATTGGGTTAGAATAAGCCTAGGGAGGACGAAAATGACCTAAATGTTCAACCAATGACACAAAATGACACAAAATCACATATTGGATGCACAAGATTGGTTAAAAACCCTAATTGGATTAGAATAAGCCTAGGGAGGACGAAAAGGACCTAAATGTTCAACCAATGACACAAAATCACATATTGGATGCACAAGATTGGTTAAAAACCCTAATTGGATTAGAATAAGCCTATGGAAGACGAAAATGACCTAAATGTTCAACCAATGACACAAACTCGCATATTGGATGCACAAGATTGGTTAAAAACCCTAATTGGATTAGAATAAGCATAGGGAGCACGAAAATGACCTAAATGTTCAACCAATGACACAAAATGACACAAAATGACATATTGGATGCACAAGATTGGTTAAAAACCCTAATTGGATTAGAATAAGCCTAGGGAGGACGAAAATGACCTAAATGTTCAACCGATGACACAAAATGACACAAAATCACATATTGGATGCACAAGATTGGTTAAAAACCCTAATTGGATTAGAATAAGCCTAGGGAGGACGAAAATAACTTAAATGTTCAACCAATGACACAAAATGACACAAAATCACATATTTGATGCACAAGATTGGTTAAAAACTCTAATTGGATTAGAATAAGCCTAGCGAGGACGAAAATGACCTAATTGGGTTACCAATGAAATAAAATCACTTATTATGCGCACAAGATTGGTTAAAAACCCTAATTGGATTAGAATAAGCCTAGGGAGGACGAAAATGACCTAAATGTTCAACCGATGACACAAAATGACACAAAATCACATATTGGATGCACAAGATTGGTTAAAAACCCTAATTGGATTAGAATAAGCCTAGGGAGGACGAAAATGACATAAATGTTCAACCAATTACACAAAATGACACAAAATCACATATTGGATGCACAAGATTGGTTAAAAACCCTAATTGGATTAGAATAAGCCTAGGGAGGACGAAAATAACTTAAATGTTCAACCAATGACACAAAATGACACAAAATCACATATTTGATGCACAAGATTGGTTAAAAACTCTAATTGGATTAGAATAAGCCTAGCGAGGACGAAAATGACATAAATGTTCAACCAATTACACAAAATGACACAAAATCACATATTGGATGCACAAGATTGTTTAAAAACCCTAATTGGATTAGAATAAGCCTAGGGAGGACGAAAATGACCTAAATGTTCAACCAATGACACAAAATGACACAAAATCACATATTGGATGCACAAGATTGGTTAAAAACCCTAATTGGATTAGAATAAGCCTAGGGAGGACGAAAATGACATAAATGTTCAACCAATTACACAAAATGACACAAAATCACATATTGGATGCACAAGATTGGTTAAAAACCCTAATTGGATTAGAATAATCCTAGGGAGGACGAAAATAACTTAATTGTTCAACCAATGACACAAAATGACACAAAATCACATATTTGATGCACAAGATTGGTTAAAAACCCTAATTGCATTAGAATAAGCCTAAGGAGGACGAAAATGACCTAAATGTACAACCAATGACACAAAATCACATATTGGATGCACAAGATTGGTTTAAAACCCAAATTGGATTAGAATAAGTCTAGGGAGGACGAAAATGACCTAAATGTGCAACCAATGACACAAAATCACATATTGGATGCACAAGATTGGTTAAAAACCCAAATTGGATTAGAATAAGCCTAGGGAGGACGAAAATGACCTAAATGTGCAACCAATGACACAAAATCACATATTGGATGCACAAGATTGGTTAAAAACCCAAATTGGATTAGAATAAGCCTAGGGAGGACGAAAACGACCTAAATGTTCAACCAATGACACAAAATGACACAAAATCACATATTGGATGCACAAGATTGGTTAAAAACCCTAATTGGATTAGAATAAACCTAGGGAGGACGAAAATGACCTAAATGTTTAACCAATGACACAAAATGACACAAAATCACATATTGGATGCACAAGATTGGTTAAAAACCCTAATTGGATTAGAATAAGCCTAGGGAGGACGAAAATGACATAAATGTTCAACCAATTACACAAAATGACACAAAATGACATATTGGATGCACAAGATTGGTTAAAAACCCTAATTGGATTAGAATAAGCCTAGGGAGGACGAAAATAACTTAAATGTTCAACCAATGACACAAAATGACACAAAATCACATATTTGATGCACAAGATTGGTTAAAAACCCTAATTGCATTAGAATAAGCCTAGCGAGGACGAAAATGACCTAATTGGGTTACCAATAAAATAAAATCACTTATTATGTGCACAAGATTGGTTAAAAACCCTAATTGGATTAGAATAAGCCTAGGGAGGACGAAAATGACCTAAATGTGCAACCAATGACACAAAATCACATATTGGATGCACAAGATTGGTTAAAAACTTAATCGGATTAGAATAAGCCTAGGGAGGACGAAAATGACCTAAATGTTCAACCAATGACTCAAAATGACACAAAATCACATATTGGATGCACAAGATTGGTTAAAAACCCTAATTGGATTAGAATAAGCCTAGGGAGGACGAAAATAACATAAATGTTCAACCAATGACACAAAATGACACAAAATCACATATTTGATGCACAAGATTGGTTAAAAACCCTAATTGCATTAGAATAAGCCTAGCGAGGACGAAAATAACCTAATTGGGTTACCAATGAAATAAAATCACTTATTATGTGCACAAGATTGGTTAAAAACCCTAATTGGATTAGAATAAGCCTAGGGAGGACGAAAATGACCTAAATGTGCAACCAATGACACAAAATCACATATCGGATGCACAAGATTGGTTAAAAACTTAATTGGATTAGAATAAGCCTAGGGAGGACGAAAATGACCTAAATATTCAACCAATGACTCAAAATGACACAAAATCACATATTGGATGCACAAGATTGGTTAAAAACCCTAATTGGATTAGAATAAGCCTAGGGAGGAAGAAAATAACATAAATGTTCAACCAATGACACAAAATGACACAAAATCACATATTTGATTCACAAGATTGGTTAAAAACCCTAATTGCATTAGAATAAGCCTAGCGAGGACGAAAATACCTAATTGGGTTACCAATGAAATAAAATCACTTATTATGTGCACAAGATTGGTTAAAAACCCTAATTGGATTAGAATAAGCCTAGGGAGGACGAAAATGACCTAAATGTGCAACCAATGACACAAAATCACATATCGGATGCACAAGATTGGTTAAAAACTTAATTGGATTAGAATAAGCCTAGGGAGGACGAAAATGACCTAAATGTTCAACCAATTACTCAAAATGACACAAAATCACATATTGGATGCACAAGATTGGTTAAAAACCCTAATTGGATTAGAATAAGCCTAGGGAGGACGAAAATAACTTAAATGTTCAACCAATGACACAAAATGACACAAAATCACATATTTGATGCACAAGATTGGTTAAAAACCCTAATTGCATTAGAATAAGCCTAGCGAGGACGAAAATGACCTAATTGGGTTACCAATGAAATAAAATCACTTATTATGTGCACAAGATTGGTTAAAAACCCTAATTGGATTAGAATAAGCCTAGGGAGGACGAAAATGACCTAAATGTTCAACCAATGACACAAAATGACACAAAATCACATATTGGATGCACAAGATTGGTTAAAAACCCTAATTGGATTAGAATAAGCCTAGGGAGGACGAAAATGACCTAAATGTTCAACCAATGACAAAAAATCACATATTTGGATGCACATGATTGGTTAAAAATCCTAATTGGATTAGAACAAGCCTAGCAAGGCCAAAATGACCTAAATGTTCAACCAATTAAACAAAATCACATATTGGATGCACAAGAATGGTTAAAAACACTAATTGGATTAGAATAAGCCTAGGGAGGACGAAAATGACCTAAATGTTCAACCAATGACACAAAATGACACAAAATCACATATTGGATGCACAAGATTGGTTAAAAACCCTAATTGGATTAGAATAAGCCTAGGGAGGACGAAAATGACCTAAATGTTCAACCAATGACACAAAATGACACAAAATGACATATTGTATGCAAAAGATTGGTTAAAAACCCTAATTGGATTAGAATAAGCCTAGGGAGGACGAAAATGACCTAAATGTTCAACCAATGACACAAAATGACAAAAAATCACATATTGGATGCACAAGATTGGTTAAAAACCCTAATTGGATTAGAATAAGCCTAAGGAGGACGAAAATGACCTAAATGTTCAACCAATGACACAAAATCACATATTGGATGCACAAGATTGGTTAAAAACCCTAATTGGATTAGAATAAGCCTATGGAGGACGAAAATGAACTATATGTTCAACCAACGACACAAAATGACACAAAATCACATATTGGATGCACAAGATTGGTTAAAAACCCTAATTGGATTAGAATAAGCCTAGGGAGGACGAAAATGACCTAAATGTTCAACCGATGACACAAAATGACACAAAATCACATATTGGATGCACAAGATTGGTTAAAAACCCTAATTGGATTAGAATAAGCCTAGGGAGGATGAAAATGACCTAAATGTTCAACCAATGACACAAAATGACACAAAATCACATATTGGATGCACAAGATTGGTTAAAAACACTAATTGGATTAGAATAAGCCTAGGGAGGACGAAAATGACCTAAATGTTCAACCAATAACACAAAATGACACAAAATCACATATTGGATGCACAAGATTGGTTAAAAACCCTAATTGGATTAGAATAAGCCTAGGGAGGACAAAAATGACCTAAATGTTCAACCAATGACACAAAATCACATATTGGATGCACAAGATTGGTTCAAAACCCTAATTGGATTAGAATAAGCCTAGGGAGGACGAAAATGACCTAAATGTTCAACCAATGACACAAAATCACTTATTGGATGCACAAGATTGGTTAAAAACCCTAATTGGATTAGAATAAGCCTAGGGAGGACGAAAATGACCTTAATGTTCAACCAATGACACAAAATGACACAAAATCACATATTGGATGCACAAGATTGGTTAAAAACCCTAATTGGATTAGAATAAGTCTAGGGAGGACGAAAATAACCTAAATGTTCAACCAATGACACAAAATGACACAAAATCACATATTGGATGCACAAGATTGGTTAAAAACCCTAATTGGATTAGAATAAGCGTAGGGAGGACGAAAATGACCTAAATTTTCAACCAATGACACAAAATCACATATTGGATGCACAAGATTTGTTGAAAACCCTAATTGGATTAGAATAAGCCTAGGGTGGGCGAAAATGAACAAAATGTTCAACCAATGACACAAAATAACATATTGGATGCACAAGATTGCTTAAAAACCCTAATTTGATTAGAATAAGCCTAGGGAGGACGAAAATGACCTAAATGTTCAACCAATGACACAAAATGACACAAAATCACATATTGGATGCTCAAGATTGGTTAAAAACCCTAATTGGATTAGAATAAGCCTAGGGAGGACGAAAATGACCTTAATGTGCAACCAATGACACAAAATGACACAAAATCACATATTGGATGCACAAGATTGGTTTAAAACCCTAATTGGATTAGAATAAGCCTAGGGGAAAATGACCTAAATGTTCAACCAATGACACAAAATCACATATTGGATGCACAAGATTGGTTAAAAACCCTAATTGGATTAGAATAAGCCCAAGGAGGACGAAAATGGCCTAAATGTTCAACCAATGACACAAAATCACATATTGGATGCACAAGATTGGTTAAAAACCCTAATTGGATTAGAATAAGCCTAGGGAGGACGAAAATGACCTAAATGTTCAACCAATGACACAAAATGACACAAAATCACATATTGGATGCACAAGATTGGTTAAAAACCCTAATTGGATTAGAATAAGCCTAGGGAGAACAAAAATGACCTAAATATTCAACCAATGACAAAAAATCACATATTGGATGCACAAGATTGGTTAAAAACCCTAATTGGATTAGAATAAGCCTAGGGAGGACGAAAATGACCTAAATGTTCAACCAATGACACAAAATCACATATTGGATGCACACGATTGGTTAAAAACCCTAATTGGATTAGAATAAGCCTAGGGAGGACCAAAATGACCTAACTGTTCAACCAATGACACAAAATCACATATTGGATGCACAAGATTGGTTAAAAACCCTAATTGGATTAGAATAAGCCTAGGGAGGACGAAAATGACCTAAATGTTAGACCAATGACACAAAATCACATATTGGATGCACAAGATTGGTTAAAAACCCTAATTGGATTAGAATAAGCCTAGGGAGGACGAAAATGACCTAAATGTTCAACCAATGAGACAAAATCACATATTGGATGCACAAGATTGGTTAAAAACCCTAATTGGATTAGAATAAGCCTAGGGAGGACGAAAACGACCTAAATGTTCAACCAATGACACAAAATGACACAAAATCACATATTGGATGCACAAGATTGGTTAGAAACCCTAATTGGATTAGAATAAGCCTAAGGAGGACGAAAATGACCTAAATGTGCAACCAATGACACAAAATCACATATTGGATGCACAAGATTGGTTAAAAACTTAATTGGATTAGAATAAGCCTAGGGAGGACGAAAATGACCTAAATGTTCAACCAATGACTCAAAATGACACAAAATCACATATTGGATGCACAAGATTGGTTAAAAACCCTAATTGGATTAGAATAAGCCTAGGGAGGACGAAAATGACCTAAATGTTCAACCAATGACACAAAATTACATATTGGATGCACAAGATTGGTTAAAAACCCTAATTGGATTAGAATAAGCTTAGGGAGGACGAAAATGACCTAAATGTTCAACCAATGACACAAAATCACATATTGGATGCACAAGATTGGTTAAAAACCCTAATTGGATTAGAATAAGCCTAGCGAGGACGAAAATGACCTAATTGGATTACCAATGACACAAAATCACATATTGGATGCACAAGATTGGTTAAAAACCCTAATTGGATTAGAATAAGCCTAGGGAGGACGAAAATGACCTAAATGTTCAACCAATGACACAAAATCACATATTGGATGCACAAGATAGGTTAAAAACCCTAATTGGATTGGAATAAGCCAAGGGAGGACGAAAATGACCTAAATGTTCAACCAATGACACAAAATGACCCAAAATTACATATTGGATGCACAAGATTGGTTAAAAACCCTAATTGGATTAGAATAAGCCTAGGGAGGACGAAAATGACCTAAATGTTCAACCAATGACACAAAATGACACAAAATCACATATTGGATGCACAAGATTGGTTAAAAACCCTAATTGGATTAGAATAAGCCTAGGGAGGACGAAAATGACCTAAATGTTCAACCAATGACACAAAATGACACAAAATCACATATTGGATGCACAAGATTGGTTAAAAACCCTAATTGGATTAGAATAACCCTAGGGAGGACGAAAATAACTTAAATGTTCAACCAATGACACAAAATGACAAAAAATCACATATTTGATGCACAAGATTTGTTAAAAACCCTAATTGGATTAGAATAAGCTTAGCGAGGACGAAAATGACCCAAATGTGCAACCAATGACACAAAATCACATATTGGATGCACAAGATTGGTTAAAAACTTAATTGGATTAGAATAAGCCTAGGGAGGACGAAAATGACCTAAATGTTCAACCAATGACTCAAAATGACACAAAATCACATATTGGATGCACAAGATTGGTTAAAAACCCTAATTGGATTAGAATAACCCTAGGGAGGACGAAAATAACTTAAATGTTCAACCAATGACACAAAATGACAAAAAATCACATATTTGATGCACAAGATTTGTTAAAAACCCTAATTGGATTAGAATAAGCCTAGCGAGGACGAAAATGACCTAAATGTGCAACCAATGACACAAAATCACATATTGGATGCACAAGATTGGTTAAAAACTTAATTGGATTAGAATAAGCCTAGGGAGGACGAAAATGACCTAAATGTTCAACCAATGACTCAAAATGACACAAAATCACATATTGGATGCACAAGATTGGTTAAAAACCCTAATTGGATTAGAATAAGCCTAGGGACGACGAAAATAACTTAAATGTTCAACCAATGACACAAAATGACACAAAATCACATATTTGATGCACAAGATTGGTTAAAAACCCTAATTGCATTAGAATAAGCCTAGCGAGGACGAAAATGACCTAATTGGGTTACCAATGAAATAAAATCACTTATTATGTGCACAAGATTGGTTAAAAACCCTAATTGGATTAGAATAAGCCTAGGGAGGACGAAAATGACCTAAATGTGCAACCAATGACACAAAATCACATATTGGATGCACAAGATTGGTTAAAAACATAATTGGATTAGAATAAGCCTAGGGAGGACGAAAATGACCTAAATGTTCAACCAATGACTCAAAATGACACAAAATCACATATTGGATGCACAAGATTGGTTAAAAACCCTAATTGGATTAGAATAAGCCTAGGGAGGACGAAAATGACCTAAATGTTCAACCAATGACACAAAATCACATAATGGATGCACAAGATTGGTTAAAAACCCTAATTGGATTAGAATAAGCCTAGGTAGGACGAAAATGACCTAAATGTTCAACCAATGACACAAAATCACATATCGGATGCACAAGATTGGTTAAAAACCCTAATTGCATTAGAATAAGCCTTGGGAGGACGAAAATTACCTAAATGTGCAACCAATGACACAAAATCACTTATTGGATGCACAAGATTGGTTAAAAACCTTAATTGGATTAGAATAAGCCTAGGGAGTACGAAAATGAACTAAATGTGCAACAAATGACACAAAATCACATATTGGATGCACAAGATTGGTTAAAAACCCTAATTGGATTAGAATAAGCCTAGGGAGGACGAAAATGACCTAAATGTTCAACCAATGACACAAAATCACATATTGGATGCACAAGATTGGTTAAAAACCCTCATTGGATTAGAATAAGCCTAGGGAGGACGAAAATGACCTAAATGTTCAACCAATGACACAAAATCACATATTGGATGCACAAGATTGGTTAAAAACCCTAATTGGATTAGAATAAGCCTAGGGAGGACGAAAATGACCTAAATGTTCAACCAATGACACAAAATGACACAAAATCACATATTGGATGCTCAAGATTGGTTAAAAACCCTAATTGGATTAGAATAAGCCTAGGGAGGACAAAAATGACGTAAATGTTCAACCAATGACACAAAATCACATATAGGATGCACAAGATTGGTTAAAAACCCTAATTGGATTAGAATAAGCCTAGGGAGGACGAAAATGACCTAAATGTTCAACCAATGACACAAAATGACACAAAATCACATATTGGATGCACAAGATTGGTTAAAAACCCTAATTGGATTAGAATAAGCCTAGGGAGGACGAAAATGACATAAATGTTCAACCAATTACACAAAATGACACAAAATCACATATTGGATGCACAAGATTGGTTAAAAACCCTAATTGGATTAGAATAATCCTAGGGAGGACGAAAATAACTTAATTGTTCAACCAATGACACAAAATGACACAAAATCACATATTTGATGCACAAGATTGGTTAAAAACCCTAATTGCATTAGAATAAGCCTAAGGAGGACGAAAATGACCTAAATGTACAACCAATGACATAAAATCACATATTGGATGCACAAGATTGGTTTAAAACCCAAATTGGATTAGAATAAGTCTAGGGAGGACGAAAATGACCTAAATGTGCAACCAATGACACAAAATCACATATTGGATGCACAAGATTGGTTAAAAACCCAAATTGGATTAGAATAAGCCTAGGGAGGACGAAAATGACCTAAATGTGCAACCAATGACACAAAATCACATATTGGATGCACAAGATTGGTTAAAAACCCAAATTGGATTAGAATAAGCCTAGGGAGGACGAAAACGACCTAAATGTTCAACCAATGACACAAAATCACATATTGGATGCAGAAGATTGGTTAGAAACCCTAATTGGATTAGAATAAGCCTAAGGAGGACGAAAATGACCTAAATGTGCAACCAATGACACAAAATCACATATTGGATGCACAAGATTGGTTAAAAACCCAAATTGGATTAGAATAAGCCTTGGGAGGACGAAAATGACGTAAATGTTCAACCAATAACACAAAATGACACAAAATCACATATTGGAAGCATAAGATTGGTTAAAAATTCTAATTGGATTAGAATAAGCCTAGCGAGGACGAAAATTACCTAATTGG
>JBBPBQ010000006.1:7867832-7897837 GCA_037974755.1 Cicer yamashitae | reverse complement strand
TAAAAACCCTAATTGCATTAGAATAAGCCTAAGGAGGACGAAAATGACCTAAATGTACAACCAATGACACAAAATCACATATTGGATGCACAAGATTGGTTTAAAACCCAAATTGGATTAGAATAAGTCTAGGGAGGACGAAAATGACCTAAATGTGCAACCAATGACACAAAATCACATATTGGATGCACAAGATTGGTTAAAAACCCAAATTGGATTAGAATAAGCCTAGGGAGGACGAAAATGACCTAAATGTGCAACCAATGACACAAAATCACATATTGGATGCACAAGATTGGTTAAAAACCCAAATTGGATTAGAATAAGCCTAGGGAGGACGAAAACGACCTAAATGTTCAACCAATGACACAAAATCACATATTGGATGCAGAAGATTGGTTAGAAACCCTAATTGGATTAGAATAAGCCTAAGGAGGACGAAAATGACCTAAATGTGCAACCAATGACACAAAATCACATATTGGATGCACAAGATTGGTTAAAAACCCAAATTGGATTAGAATAAGCCTTGGGAGGACGAAAATGACGTAAATGTTCAACCAATAACACAAAATGACACAAAATCACATATTGGAAGCATAAGATTGGTTAAAAATTCTAATTGGATTAGAATAAGCCTAGCGAGGACGAAAATTACCTAATTGGATTACCAAAGACATAAAATCACTTATTATATGCACAAGATTGGTTAAAGACCCTAATTGGATTAGAATAAGCCTAGGGAGGACGAAAATGACCTAAATGTGCAACCAATGACACAAAATCACATATTGGATGCACAAGATTGGTTAAAAACCCTAATTAGATTAGAATAAGCCTAGGGAGGAAGAAAATGACCTAAATGTTCAACAAATGACACAAAATCACATATTGGATGCACAACATTGGTTAAAAACCCTAATTGGATTAGAATAATCCTTGCGAGGACGGAAATGACCTAAAGGGATTACCAATAACACAAAATCACATATTGTATGCACAAGATTGGTTAAAAACCCTAATTGGATTAGAATAAGCCTAGGGAGGACGAAAATGACCTAAATGTTCAACGTATGACAAAAAATGACACAAAATCACATATTGGAAGCACAAGATTGGTTAAAAACCCTAATTGGATTAGAATAAGCCTAGGGAGAACGAAAATGACCTAATTGGATTACCAATGACACAAAATCACTTATTGGATGCACAAGATTGGTTAAAAACCCTAATTGGATTAGAATAAGCCTATGGAGGACGAAAATGACCTAAATGTTCAACCAATTACACAAACTCGCATATTGGATGCACAAGATTGGTTAAAAACCCTAATTGGATTAGAATAAGCCTAGGGAGGACGAAAATGACCTAAATGTTCAACCAATGACACAAAATGACACAAAATCACATATTGGATGCACAAGATTGGTTAAAAACCCTAATGGATTAGAATAAGCCTAGGGAGGACGAAAATAACATAAATGTTCAACCAATTACACAAAATGACACAAAATCACATATTGGATGCACTAGATTGGTTAAAAACCCTAATTGGATTAGAATAAGCCTAGGGACGACGAAAATAACTTAAATGTTCAACCAATGACACAAGATGACACAAAATCACATATTGGATGCACTAGATTGGTTAAAAACCCTAATTGGATTAGAATAAGCCTAGGGACGACGAAAATAACTTAAATGTTCAACCAATGACACAAAATGACACAAAATCACATATTTGATGCACAAGATTGGTTAAAAACCCTAATTGCATTAGAATAAGCCTAGCGAGGACGAAAATGACCTAATTGGGTTACCAATGAATTAAAATCACTTATTATGTGCACAAGATTGGTTAAAAACCCTAATTGGATTAGAATAAGCCTAGGGAGGACGAAAATGACCTAAATGTGCAACCAATGACACAAAATCACATATTGGATGCACAAGATTGGTTAAAAACTTAATTGGATTAGAATAAGCCTAGGGAGGACGAAAATGACCTAAATGTTCAAGCAATGACTCAAAATGACACAAAATCACATATTGGATGCACAAGATTGGTTAAAAACCCTAATTGGATTAGAATAAGCCTAGGGAGGACGAAAATAACTTAAATGTTCAACCAATGACACAAAATGACACAAAATCACATATTTGATGCACAAGATTGGTTAAAAACCCTAATTGCATTAGAATAAGCCTAGCGAGGACGAAAATGACCTAATTGGGTTACCAATGAAATAAAATCACTTATTATGTGCACAAGATTGGTTAAAAACCCTAATTGGATTAGAATAAGCCTAGGGAGGACGAAAATGACCTAAATGTGCAACCAATGACACAAAGTGAAACAAAATCACATATTGGAGGCATAAGATTGGTTAAAAACCCTAAATGGATTAGAATAAGCCTCGGGAGGACAAAAATGACCAAAATGTTCAACCAATGACACAAAATCACATATTGGATGCACAAGATTGGTTAAAAACCCTAATTGGATTAGAGTAAGCCTAGGGAGGACGAAAATGACCTAAATGTTCAACCAATGACACAAATTGACACAAAATCACATATTGGATGCACAAGATTGGTTAAAAACCCTAATTGGATTAGAATAAGCCTAGGGAGGACGGAAATGACATTAATGTTCAACCAATTACACAAAATGACACAAAATCACATATTGGATGCACAAGATTGGTTAAAAACCCTAATTGGATTAGAATAAGCCTAGGAAGGACGAAAATAACTTAAATGTTCAACCAATGACACAAAATGACACAAAATCACATATTTGATGCACAAGATTGGTTAAAAACCCTAATTGCATTAGAATAAGCCTAGGGAGAACGAAAATGGCATAATTGGATTACCAATGACACAAAATCACTTATTATATGCACAAGATTGGTTAAAAACCATGATTGGATTAGAATAAGCCTAGGGTGGACAAAAATGACCTAAATGTGCAACCAATGACACAAAATCACGTATTGGATGCACGAGATAGGTTAAAAACCCAAATTGGATTAGAATAAGCCTAGGAAGGACGAAAATGACCTAAATGTTCAACCAATGACATAAAATAACACAAAATCACATATTGGATGCATAAGATTGGTTAAAAACCCTAATTGGATTAGAATAATCCTAGCGAGGATGAAAATGACATAATTGGATAACCGATGACACAAAATCAGTTATTATATGCACAAGATTGGTTAAAAACCCTAATTGGATTAGAATAAGCCTAGGGAGGACGAAAATGACCTAAATGTGCAACCAATGACACAAAATCACATATTGGATGCACAAGATTGGTTAAAAACCCTAATTGGATTAGAATAAGTCTAGAGAGCACCAAAATGACCTAAATGTTCAACCAATGACACAAAGTCACATATTGGATGCACAAGATTGGTTAAAAACCCTAATTGGATTAGAATAAGCCTAGGGAGGACAAAAATGACCTAAATGTGCAACCAATGACACAAAATCACATATTCGATGCACAAGATTGGTGAAAAACCCTAATTGGATTAGAATAAGCCTAGGGAGGACGAAAATGACCTAAATGTTCAACCAATGACACAAAATGACACAAAATCACATATTGGATGCACAAGATTGGTTAAAAACCCTAATTGGATTAGAATAAGCCTAGGGAGGACGAAAATGACCTAAATGTGCAACCAATGACACAAAATCACATATTCCATGCACAAGATTGCTTAAAAACCCTAATTGGATTAGAATAAGTTTAGCGAGGACAAAAACGACCTAATCGGATTACAAATGACACATAATCACTTATTATATGCACATGATTGGTTAAAAACCCTAATTGGATTAGAATAAGCCTAGGGAGGACGAAAATGACCTAAATGTGCAACCAATGACACAAAATCACATATTCGATGCACAAGATTGGTGAAAAACCCTAATTGGATTAGAATAAGCCTAGGGAGGACGAAAATGACCTAAATGTTCAACCAATGACACAAAATCACATATTGGATGCACAAGATTGGTTAAAAACCCTAATTGGATTAGAATAAGCCTAGGGTCGACAAAAATGATCTAAATGTTCAACCAATGACAGAAAATGACACAAAATCACATATTGGATGCACAAGATTGGTTAAAAACCCTAATTGGATTAGAATAAGCCTAGGGAGGACGAAAATGACCTAAATGTTCAACCAATGACACAAAATGACACAAAATCACATATTGGATGAACAAGATCGGTTAAAAACCCTAATTGGATTAGAATAAGCCTAGGGAGGACGAAAATGACCTAAATGTTCAACCAATGACACAAAATGACACAAAATCACATATTGGATGCACAAGATTGGTTAAAAACCCTAATTGGATTAGAATAAGCCTAGGGAGGATGAAAATGACCTCAATGTTCAACTAGTGACACAAAATCACATATTGGATACACAAGATTGGTTAAAAACCGTAATTGGATTAGAATAAGCCTAGGGAGGACGAAAATGACCTAAATGTTCAACCAATGACACAAAATGACACAAAATCACATATTGGATGCACAAGATTGGTTAAAAACCCTAATTGGATTAGAATAAGCCTAGGGAGGACGAAAATGACCTAAATGTTCAACCAATGACACAAAATGACACAAAATCACATATTGGATGAACAAGATCGGTTAAAAACCCTAACTGGATTAGAATAAGCCTAGGGAGGACGAAAATGACCTAAATGTTCAACCAATGACACAAAATGACACAAAATCACATATTGGATGCACAAGATTGGTTAAAAACCCTAATTGGATTAGAATAAGCCTAGGGAGGATGAAAATGACCTCAATGTTCAACTAGTGACACAAAATCACATATTGGATACACAAGATTGGTTAAAAACGCTAATTGGATTAGAATAAGCCTAGGGAGGACGAAAATGACCTAAATGTTCAACCAATGACACAAAATGACACAAAATCACATATTGGATGCACAAGATTGGTTAAAAACCCTAATTGGATTAGAATAAGCCTAGGGAGGACGAAAATGACCTAAATGTTCAACCAATGACACAAAATGACACAAAATCACATATTGGATGCACAAGATTGGTTAAAAACCCTAATTGGATTAGAATTAGCCTATGGAGGACAAAAATGACCTAAATGTTCAACTAGTGACAGAAAATCACACAAAATCACATATTGGATGCACAAGATTGGTTAAACACGCTAATTGGATTAGAATAAGCCTAGGGAGGACGAAAATGACCTAAATGTTCAACCAATGACACAAAATGACACAAAATCACATATTGGATGCACAAGATTGGTTAAAAACCCTAATTGGATTAGAATAAGCCTAGGGACGACAAAAATGACCTAAATGTTCAACCAATGACACAAAATAACACAAAATCAGATATTGAATGCACATGATTGGTTAAAAACCGTAATTGCATTAGAATAAGCCTAGGGAGGACGAAAATGACCTAAATGTTCAACCAATGACACAAAATGACACAAAATCACATATTGGATGCACAAGATTGGTTAAAAACCCTAATTGGATTAGAATAAGCCTAGGGAGGACGAAAATGACCTAAATGTTCAACCAATGACACAAAATGACACAAAATCACATATTGGATGCACAGGATTGGTTAAAAACTCTAATTGGATTGGAATAAGCCTAGGGAGGACGAAAATGACCTAAATGTTCAACCAATGACACAAAATGACACAAAATCACATATTGGATGCACAAGATTGGTTAAAAACCCTAATTGGATAAGAATAAGCCTACGGAGGACGAAAATGACCTAAATGTTCAACCAATGACACAAAATGACACAAAATCACATATTGGATGCACAAGATTGGTTAAAAACCCTAATTGGATTAGAATAAGCCTAGGGAGAACGAAAATGACCTAAATGTTCAACCAATGACACAAAATAACACAAAATCACATATTGGATGCACAAGATTGGTTAAAAACCCTAATTGGATTAGAATAAGCCTAGAGAGGACGAAAATGACCTAAATGTTCAACCAAGGACACAAAATGACACAAAATCACATATTGGATGCACAAGATTGGTTAAAAACCCTAATTGGATTGGAATAAGCCTAGGGAGGACGAAAATGACCTAAATGTTCAACCAATGACACAAAATCACATATTGGATGCACAAGATTGGTTAAAAACCCTAATTGGATTAGAATAAGCCTAGGGAGGACGAAAACGACCTAAATGTTCAACCAATGACACAAAATGACACAAAATCACATATTGGATCCACAAGATTGGTTAAAAACCATAATTGGATTAGAATAAGCATAGGGAGGACGAAAATGACCTAAATGTTTAACCAATGACACAAAATCACATATTGGATGCACAAGATTGGTTAAAAACCCTAATTGGATAAGAATAAGCCTAGGGAGGACGAAAATGACCTAAATGTTCAACCAATGACACAAAATCACATATTGGATGCACAAGATTGGTTAAAAACCCTAATTGGATTAGAATAAGCCTAGGGAGGACAAAAATGACCTAAATTTTCAACCAATGACACAAAATCACATATTGGATGCACAAGATTGGTTAAAAACCCTAATTGGATTAGAATAAGCCTAGGGAGGACGAAAACGACCTAAATGTTCAACCAATGACACAAAATGACACAAAATCACAGATTGGATGCACAAGATTGGTTAGAAACCCTAATTGGATTAGAATAAGCCTAAGGAGGACGAAAATGACCTAAATGTGCAACCAATGACACAAAATCACATATTGGATGCACAAGATTGGTTAAAAACCCAAATTGGATTAGAATAAGCCTAGGGAGGACGAAAATGACGTAAATGTTCAACCAATAACACAAAATCACATATTGGATGCATAAGATTGGTTAAAAATTCTAATTGGATTAGAATAACTCTAGTGAGGACGAAAATTACCTAATTGGATTACCAAAGACATAAAATCACTTATTATATGCACAAGATTGGTTAAAGACCCTAATTGGATTAGAATAAGCCTACGGAGGACGAAAAGGACCTAAATGTTGAACCAATGACACAAAATCACATATTGGATGCACAAGAATTTTTAAAAACCCTAATTGGATAAGAATAAGCCTATGGAGGACGAAAATTACCTAAATGTTCAACCAATGACACAAACTCGCATATTGGATGCACCAGATTGGTTAAAAACCCTAATTGGATTAGAATAAGCCTAGGGAGGACGAAAATGACCTAAATGTTCAACCAATGACACAAAATGACACAAAATCACATATTGGATGCACAAGATTGGTTAAAAACCCTAATTGGATTAGAATAAGCCTAGGGAGGACGAAAATAACATAAATGTTCAACCAATGACACAAAATGACACAAAATCACATATTTGATGCACAAGATTGGTTAAAAACCCTAATTGCATTAGAATAAGCCTAGCGAGGACGAAAATAACCTAATTGGGTTACCAATGAAATAAAATCACTTATTATGTGCACAAGATTGGTTAAAAACCCTAATTGGATTAGAATAAGCCTAGGGAGGACGAAAATGACCTAAATGTGCAACCAATGACACAAAATCACATATTGGATGCACAAGATTGGTTAAAAACTTAATTGGATTAGAATAAGCCTAGGGAGGACGAAAATGACCTAAATGTTCAAGCAATGACTCAAAATGACACAAAATCACATATTGGATGCACAAGATTGGTTAAAAACCCTAATTGGATTAGAATAAGCCTAGGGAGGACGAAAATAACTTAAATGTTCAACCAATGACACAAAATGACACAAAATCACATATTTGATGCACAAGATTGGTTAAAAACCCTAATTGCATTAGAATAAGCCTAGCGAGGACGAAAATGACCTAATTGGGTTACCAATGAAATAAAATCACTTATTATGTGCACAAGATTGGTTAAAAACCCTAATTGGATTAGAATAAGCCTAGGGAGGACGAAAATGACCTAAATGTGCAACCAATGACACAAAGTGAAACAAAATCACATATTGGAGGCATAAGATTGGTTAAAAACCCTAAATGGATTAGAATAAGCCTCGGGAGGACAAAAATGACCAAAATGTTCAACCAATGACACAAAATCACATATTGGATGCACAAGATTGGTTAAAAACCCTAATTGGATTAGAGTAAGCCTAGGGAGGACGAAAATGACCTAAATGTTCAACCAATGACACAAAATGACACAAAATCACATATTGGATGCACAAGATTGGTTAAAAACCTTAATTGGATTAGAATAAGCCTAGGGAGGACGAAAATGACCTAAATGTTCAACCAATGACACAAAATGACACAAAATCACATATTGGATGCACAAGATTGGTTAAAAACCCAAATTAGATTAGAATAAGCCTAGGGAGGACGAAAATGACCTAAATGTTCAACCAATGACACAAAATGACACAAAATCACATATTGGATGCACAAGATTGGTTAAAAACCCTAATTGGATTAGAATAAGCCTAGGGAGGACGAAAATGACCTAAATGTTCAACCAATGACACAAAATGACACAAAATCACATATTGGATGCACAAGATTGATTAAAAACCCTAATTGGATTAGAATAAGCCTAGGGAGGACGAAAATGACCTAAATGTGCAACCAATGACACAAAATCACATATTGGATGCACAAGATTGGTTAAAAACCCTAAATGGATTAGAATAAGCCTATGGAGGACGAAAATGACCTAAATGTTCAACCAATGACACAAAATGACACAAAATCACATATTGGATGCACAAGATTGGTTAAAAACCCTAATTGGATTAGAATAAGCCTAGGGAGGACGAAAATGACCTAAATGTTCAACCAATGACACAAAATGACACAAAATCACATATTGGATGCACAAGATTGGTTAAAAACCCTAATTGGATTAGAATAACCCTAGGGAGGACGAAAATGACCTCAATGTTCATCCAATGACACAAAATGACACAAAATCCCACATTGGATGCACAAGATTGGTTAAAAACCCTAATTGGATTAGAATAAGTCTAGGGAGGACGAAAATGACCTAAATGTTCAACCAATGACACAAAATCACATATTGGATGCACAAGATTGGTTAAAATTCCTAATTGGATTAGAATAAGCCTAGGGAGGACGAAAATGACCTTAATGTACAACCAATGACACAAAATGACACAAAATGACATATTGGATGCACAAGATTGGTTAAAAACCCTAATTGGATTTGAATAAGCCTAGGGAGGACGAAAATGACCTAAATGTTCAACCAATGACACAAAATCACATATTGGATGCACAAGATTGGTTAAAAACCCTAATTGGATTAGAATAAGCCTAGGGAGGACGAAAATGACCTAAATATTCAAAAAATGACACAAAATCACATATTGGATGCACAAGATTGGTTAAAAACCCTAATTGGATTAGAATAAGCCTAGGGAGGACGAAAATGACCTAAATGTTCAACCAATGACACAAAATGACACAAAATCACATATTGGATGCACAAGATTGGTTAAAAACCCTAATTGGGTTAGAATAAGCCTAAGGGGGACGAAAATGACCTAAATGTTCAACCAATGACACAAAATCACATATTGGATGCACAAGATTGGATAAAAACCCTAACTGGATTAGAATAAGCCTAGGGAGGACGATAATGACCTAAATGTTCAACCAACGACACAAAATGACACAAAATCACATATTGGATGCACAAGATTGGTTAAAAACCCTAACTGGATTAGAATAAGCCTAGGGAGGACGATAATGACCTAAATGTTCAACCAACGACACAAAATGACACAAAATCACATATTGGATGCACAAGATTGGTTAAAAACCCTAATTAGATTAAACTAAGCCTAGGGAGAACGAAAATGACCTAAATGTTCAACCAATGACACAAAATGACACAAAATCACATATTGGATGCACAAGATTGGTTAAAAACCCTAATTGGATTAGAATAAGCCTAGGGAGGACGAAAATGACCTAAATGTTCAACCAATGACACAAAATGACACAAAATCACATATTGGATGTACAAGATTGGTTAAAAAACCTAATTGGATTAGAATAAGCCTAGGGAGGACGAAAATGACCTAAATGTTCAACCAATGACACAAAATCACATATTGGATGCACAAGATTGGTTAAAAACCCTAATTGGATTAGAATAAGCCTAGGGAGGACGAAAATGACCTAAATGTTCAACCAATGACACAAAATCACATATTGGAAGCACAAGATTGGTAAAAAACCTTAATTGGATTAGAATAAGCCTAGGGATGACGAAAATGACCTAAATGTTCAACCAATGACACAAAATGACACAAAATCACATATTGGATGCACAAGATTGGTTAAAAACCCTAATTGGATTAGAATAAGCCTAGGGAGGACGAAAATGACCTAAATGTTCAACAAATGACACAAAATGACACAAAATCACATATTGGATGGACAAGATTGGTTAAAAACCCTAATTGGATTAGAATAAGCCTAGGGAGGACGAAAATGACCTAAATGTTCAACCAATGACACAAAATGACACAAAATCACATATTGGATGCACAAGATTGGTTAAAAACCCTAATTGGATTAGAATAAGCCGAGGGAGGACGAAAATGACCCAAATGTTCAACCAATGACACAAAATGACACAAAATCACATATTGGATGCACAAGATTGGTTAAAAACCCTAATTGGATTAGAATAAGCCTAGGGAGGACGAAAATGACCTAAATGTTCAACCAATGACACAAAATGACACAAAATCACATATTGGATGCACAAGATTGGTTAAAAACCCTAATTGGATTAGAATAAGCCTAGGGAAGACGATAATGACTTAAATGTTCAACCAATGACACAAAATGACACAAAATCACATATTGGATGCACAAGATTGGTTAAAAACCCTAATTGGATTAGAATAAGCCTAGGGAGGACGAAAATGACCTAAATGTTCAACCAATGACACAAAATGACACAAAATCACATATTGGATGCCCAAGATTGGTTAAAAACCCTAATTGGATTAGAATAAGCCTAGGGAGGATAAAAATGACCTAATTGGATTGCCAATGACACAAAATCACTTATTATATGTAAAAGAGTGGTTAAAAACCCTAATTGGATTAGAATAAGCCTAGGGAGGACGAAAATGACCTAAATGTTCAACCAATGACACAAAATCACATATTGGATGCACAAGATTGGTTAAAAACCCTAATTGGATTAGAATAAGCCTAGGGAGGACGAAAACGACCTAAATGTTCAACCAATGACACAAAATCATATATTGGATGCACAAGATTGGTTAAAAACCCTAATTGGATTAGAATAAGCCTAGGGAGGACGAAAATGACCTAAATGTTCAACCAATGACACAAAATCACAAATTGGATGCACAAGATTGGTTAAAAACCCTAATTGGATTAGAATAAGCCTAAGGAGGACGAAAATGACCTAAATGTTCAACCAATGACACAAAATCACATATTGGATGCACAAGATTGGTTAAAAACCCTAATTGGATTAGAATAAGCCTATGGAGGACGAAAATGATCTATATGTTCAACCAACGACACAAAATGACACAAAATCACATATTGGATGCACAAGATTGGTTAAAAACCCTAATTGGATTAGAATAAGCCTAGGGAGGACGAAAATGACCTAAATGTTCAATCGATGACACAAAATGACACAAAATCACATACTGGATGCACAAGATTGGTTAAAAAACCTAATTGGATTAGAATAAGCCTAGGGAGGACGAAAATGACCTAAATGTTCAACCAATGACACAAAATGATACAAAATCACATATTGGATGGACAAGATTGGTTAAAAACCCTAATTGGATTAGAATAAGCCTAAGGAGGACGAAAATGACCTAAATGTTCAACCAATGACACAAAATCACATATTGGATGCACAAGATTGGTTAAAAACCCTAATTGGATTAGAATAAGCCTAGGGAGGACAAAAATGACCTAAATGTTCAACAAATGACACAAAATCACATATTGGATGCACAAGATTGGTTAAAAACCCTAATTGCATTAGAATAAGCCTAGGGAGGAGGAAAATGACCTAAATGTGCAACCAATGACACAAAATCACATATTGGATGCACAAGATTGGTTAAAAACCCTAATTGGATTAGAATAAGCCTAGGGAGGACGAAAATGACCTAAATGTTCAACCAATGACACAATGACACAAAATCACATATTGGATGCACCAGATTGGTTAAAAACCCTAATTGGATTAGAATAAGCCTAGGGAGGACGAAAAGGACCTAAATGTTCAACCAATGACACAAAATCACATATTGGATGCACAAGATTGGTTAAAAACCCTAATTGGATTAGAATAAGCCTATGGAGGACGAAAATGACCTAAATGTTCAACCAATGACACAAACTCGCATATTGGATGCACAAGATTGGTTAAAAACCCTAATTGGATTAGAATAAGCCTAGGGAGGACGAAAATGACCTAAAAGTGCAACCAATGACACAAAATCAGATATTGGATGCACAAGATTGGTTAAAAACCCTAATTGGATTAGAATAAGCCTAGGGAGGACGAAAATGACCTAAATGTGCAACCAATGACACAAAATCACATATTGGATGCACAAGATTGGTTAAAAACCCAAATTGGATTAGAATAAGCCTAGGGAGGACGAAAACGACCTAAATGTTCAACCAATGACACAAAATGACACAAAATCACATATTGGATGCACAAGATTGGTTAAAAACCCTAATTGGATTAGAATAAACCTAGGGAGGACGAAAATGACCTAAATGTTTAACCAATGACACAAAATGACACAAAATCACATATTGGATGCACAAGATTGGTTAAAAACCCTAATTGGATTAGAATAAGCCTAGGGAAGACGAAAATGACCTAAATGTGCAACCAATGACACAAAATCACATATTGGATGCACAAGATTGGTTAAAAACCCTAATTGGATTAGAATAAGCCTAGGGAGGACGAAAATGACCTAAATGTTCAACCAATGAGACAAAATCACATATTGGATGCACAAGATTGGTTAAAAACCCTAATTAGATTAGAATAAGCCTAGGGAGGACGAAAACGACCTAAATGTTCAACCAATGACACAAAATGACACAAAATCACATATTGGATGCACAAGATTGGTTAGAAACCCTAATTGGATTAGAATAAGCCTAAGGAGGACGAAAATGACCTAAATGTGCAACCAATGACACAAAATCACATATTGGATGCACAAGATTGGTTAAAAACCCAAATTGGATTAGAATAAGCCTAGGGAGGACGAAAATGACCTAAATGTTCAACCAATGACTCAAAATGACACAAAATCACATATTGGATGCACAAGATTGGTTAAAAACCCTAATTGGATTAGAATAAGCCTAGGGAGGACGAAAATGACCTAAATGTTCAACCAATGACACAAAATCACATATTGGATGCACAAGATTGGTTAAAACCCCTAATTGGATTGGAATAAGCCTAGGTAGGACGAAAATGACCTAAATGTTCAACCAATGACACAAAATCACATATTGGATGCACAAGATTGGTTAAAAACCCTAATTGGATTAGAATAAGCCTAGGGACGACGAAAATGACCTAAATGTTCAACCAATGACACAAAATCATATATTGGATGCACAAGATTGGTTAAAAACCCTAATTGGATTAGAATAAGTCTAGGGAGGACGAAAATGACCTAAATGTTCAACCAATGACACAAAATCACATATTGGAGGCACAAGATTGGTTAAAAAACCTAATTGGATTAGAATAAGCCTAGGGAGTATGAAAATCACCTAAATGTTCAACCAATGACACAAAATGACACAAAATCACATATTGGATGCACAAGATTGGTTAAAAACCCTAATTGGATTAGAATAAGCCTAGGGAGGACGAAAATGACCTAAATGTTCAACCAATGACACAAAATGACACAAAATCACATATTGGATGCACAAGATTGGTTAAAGACCCTAATTGGATTAGAATAAGTCTAGGGAGGACGAAAATGACATAAATGTTCAACCAATGACACAAAATGACACAAAATCACATATTGGATGCACAAGATTGGTTAAAAACCCTAATTGGATTAGAATAAGCCTAGGGAGGACGAAAATGACCTAAATGTTCGACCAATGACACAAAATCACATATTGGATGCACAAGATTGGTTAAAAACCCTAATTGAATTAGAATAAGCCTAGGGAGGACGAAAACGACCTAAATGTTCAACCAATGACACAAAATGACACAAAATCACATATTGGATGCACAAGATTGGTTAGAAACCCTAATTGGATTAGAATAAGCCTAAGGAGGACGAAAATGACCTAAATGTGCAACCAATGACACAAAATCACATATCGGATGCACAAGATTGGTTAAAAACTTAATTGGATTAGAATAAGCCTAGGGAGGACGAAAATGACCTAAATGTTCAACCAATGACACAAAATGACACAAAATCACATATTGGATGCACAAGATTGGTTAAAAACCCTAATTGGATTAGAATAAGCCTAGGCAGGACGAATATGACCTAAATGTTCAACCAATGACACAAACTCACATATTGGATGCACAAGACTGGTTAAAAATCCTAATTGGATTAGAATAAGCCTAGGGAGGATGAAAATGACCTAAATGTTCAACCAATGACACAAAGTGACACAAAATCACATATTGGATACACAAGATTGGTTAAAAACCCTAATTGGATTAGAATAATCCTCGGGAGAACGAAAATGACCTAAATGTTCAACCAATGACACAAAATGACACAAAATCACATATTGGATGCACAAGATTGGTTAAAAACCCTAATTGGATTAGAATAAGCCTAGGGAGGACGAAAATGACCTAAATGTTCAACCAATGACACAAAATGACACAAAATCACATATTGGATGCACAAGATTGGTTAAAAACCCTAATTGGATTAGAATAAGCCTAGGAAGGACGAAAATGATCTAAATGTTCAACCAATGACACAAAATGACACAAAATCACATATTGGATGCACAAGATTGGTTAAAAACCCTAATTGGATTAGAATAAGCCTAGGGAGGACGAAAATGACCTAAATGTTCAACCAAGGACACAAAATGACACAAAATCACATATTGGATGCACAACATTGGTTAAAAACCCTAATTGGATTAAAATAAGCCTAGGGAGGACGAAAATGACCTAATTGGATTACAGATGACACAAAATGACACAAAATGACACAAAATCACCTATTGGATGCACAAGATTGGTTAAAAACCCTAATTGGATTAGAATAAGCCTTGGGAGGACGAAAATGACGTAAATGTTCAACCAATGACACAAAATGACACAAAATCACATATTGGATGCACAAGATTGGTTAAAAACCCTAATTGGATTAGAATAAGCCTAGGGAGGACGAAAATGACCTAAATGTTCAACCAATGACACAAAATGACACAAAATCACATATTCGATGCACAAGATTGGTTAAAAACCCTAATTGGACTAGAATAAGCCTAGGGAGGACAAAAATGACCTAAATGTTCAACCAACGACAGAAAATGACACAAAATCACATATTGGATGCACAAGATTGGTTAAAAACCCTAATTGGATTAGAATAAGCCTAGGGAGGACGAAAATGACCTAAATGTTCAACCAATGACACAAAATGACACAAAATCACATATTGAATGCACAAGATTGTTTAAAAACCCTAATTGGATTAAAAAGAGCCTAGGGAGGACGAAAATGACCTAAATGTTCAACCAATGACACAAAATCACATATTGGATGCACAAGATTGGTTAAAAACCTTAATTGGATTAAAATAAGCCTAGGGAGGACGAAAATGACCTAATTGTTCAACCAATGACACAAAATGACACAAAATCACACATTGGATGCACAAGATTGGTTAAAAACCTTAATTGGATTAGAATAAGCCTAGGAAGGACGAAAATGACCTAAATGTTCAACCAATGACACAAAATCACATATTGGATGCACAAGATTGGTTAAAAACCCTAATTGGATTAGAATAAGCCTAGGGAGGACGAAAACGACCTAAATGTTCAACCAATGACACAAAATGACACAAAATCACATATTGGATGCACAAGATTGGTTAGAAACCCTAATTGGATTAGAATAAGCCTAAGGAGGACGAAAATGACCTAAATGTGCAACCAATGACACAAAATCACATATTGGATGCACAAGATTGGTTAAAAACCCAAATTGGATTAGAATAAGCCTAGGGAGGACGAAAATGACGTAAATGTTCAACCAATAACACAAAATCACATATTGGATGCATAAGATTGTTTAAAAATTCTAATTGGATTAGAATAAGTCTAGCGAGGACGAAAATTACCTAATTGGATTACCAAAGACATAAAATCACTTATTATATGCACAAGATTGGTTAAAGACCCTAATTGGATTAGAATAAGCCTAGGGAGGACGAAAATTACCTAAATGTGCAACCAATGACACAAAATCACATATTGGATGCACAAGATTGGTTAAAAACCCAAATTAGATTAGAATAAGCCTAGGGAGGACGAAAATGACCTAAATGTTCAACCAATGACACAAAATCACATATTGGATGCACAACATTGGTTAAAAACCCTAATTGGATTAGAATTATCCTAGCGAGGACGGAAATGACCTAAAGGGATTACCAATAACACAAAATCACATATTGTATGCACAAGATTGGTTAAAAACCCTAATTGGATTTGAATAAGCCTAGGGAGGACGAAAATGACCTAAATGTTTAACGTATGACAAAAAATGACACAAAATCACATATTGGATGCACAAGATTGGTTAAAAACCCTAATTGGATTAGAATAAGCCTAGGGAGGACGAAAATGACCTAATTGGATTACCAATGACACAAAATCACTTATTGGATGCACAAGATTGGTTAAAAACCCTAATTGGATTAGAATAAGCCTATGGAGGACGAAAATGACCTAAATGTTCAACCAATGACACAAACTCGCATATTGGATGCACAAGATTGGTTAAAAACCCTAATTGGATTAGAATAAGCCTAGGGAGGACGAAAATGACCTAAATGTTCAACCAATGACACAATGACACAAAATCACATATTGGATGCACCAGATTGGTTAAAAACCCTAATTGGATTAGAATAAGCTTAGGGAGGACGAAAAGGACCTAAATGTTCAACCAATGACACAAAATCACATATTGGATGCACAAGATTGGTTAAAAACCCTAATTGGATTAGAATAAGCCTAGGGAGGACGAAAATGACATAAATGTTCAACCAATTACACAAAATGACACAAAATCACATATTGGATGCACAAGATTGGTTAAAAACCCTAATTGGATTAGAATAAGCCTAGGGAGGACGAAAATAACTTAAATGTTCAACCAATGACACAAAATGACACAAAATCACATATTTGATGCACAAGATTGGTTAAAAACCCTAATTGCATTAGAATAAGCCTAGCAAGGACGAAAATGACCTAATTGGGTTACCAATGAAATAAAATCACTTATTATGTGCACAAGATTGGTTAAAAACCCTAATTGGATTAGAATAAGCCTAGGGAGGACGAAAATGACCTAAATGTGCAACCAATGACACAAAATCACATATCGGATGCACAAGATTGGTTAAAAACTTAATTGGATTAGAATAAGCCTAGGGAGGACGAAAATGACCTAAATGTTCAACCAATGACACAAAATGACACAAAATCACATATTGGATGCACAAGATTGGTTAAAAACCCTAATTGGATTAGAATAAGCCTAGGGAGGACCAAAATGACCTAAGCGTTCAACCAATGACACAAAATCACATATTTGATGCACAAGATTGGTTAAAAACTCTAATTAGATTAGAATAAGCCTAGGGAGGACGAAAATGACCTAAATGTTCAACCAATGATACAAAATGACACAAAATCACATATTGGATGCACAAGATTGGTTAAAAACCCTAATTGGATTAGAATAAGCCTAGGGAGGACGAAAATGAACTAAATGTTCAACGATTGACACAAAATGACACAAAATCACATATTGGATGCACAAGATTGGTTAAAAACCCTAATTGGATTAGAATAAGCCTAGGGAGGACAAAAATGACCTAAATGTTCAACCAATGACACAAAATCACATATTGGATGCACAAGATTGGTTAAAAACCCTAATTGGATTAGAATAAGCCTAGTGAGGACGAAAATGACCTAATTGGATTACCAATGACATAAAATCACTTATTATATGCACAAGATTAGTTAAAAACCCTAATTGGATTAGAATAAGCCTAGGGAGGACAAAAATGACCTAAATGTGCAACCAATGACACAAAATCACATATTGGATGCACAAGATTGGTTAAAAACCCTAATTGGATTAGAATAAACCTAGGGAGGACGAAAATAACCTAAATGTTTAACCAATAACACAAAATGACACAAAATCACATATTGGATGCACAAGATTGGTTAAAAACCCTAATTGGATTAGAATAAGCCTAGGGAGGACGAAAATGACCTAAATGTGCAACCAATGACAGAAAATCAGATATTGGATGCACAAGATTGGTTAAAAACCCTAATTGGATTAGAATAAGCCTAGGGAGGACGAAAATGACCTAAATGTGCAACCAATGACACAAAATCACATATTGGATGCACAAGATTGGTTAAAAACCCAAATTGGATTAGAATAAGCCTAGGGAGGACGAAAATTACCTAAATGTTCAACCAATCGCACAAAATGACACAAAATCACATATTGGATGCACAAGATTGGTTAAAAACCCTAATTGGATTAGAATAAGCCTAGGGAGGACGAAAATGACCTAAATGTGCAACCAATGACACAAAATCACATATTGGATGCACAAGATTGGTTAAAAACCCTAATTGGATTAGAATAAGCCTAGGGAGGACGAAAATAACCTAAATTTTCAACCAATGACACAAAATGACACAAAATCACATATTAGATGCACAAGATTGGTTAAAAACCCTAATTGGATTAGAATAAGCCTAGCGAGGACGAAAATGACCTAATTGGATTACCAATGACACAAAATCACTTATTATATGCACAAGATTGGTTAAAAACCCTAATTGGATTAGAATAAGCCTAGGGAGGACGAAAATGACCTAAATGTGCAACCAATGACACAAAATCAGATATTGGATGCACAAGATTGGTTAAAAACCCTAATTGGATTAGAATAAGCCTAGGGAGGACGAAAATGACCTAAATGTGCAACCAATGACACAAAATCACATATTGGATGCACAAGATTGGTTAAAAACTTAATTGGATTAGAATAAGCCTAGGGAGGACGAAAATGACCTAAATGTTCAACCAATGACTCAAAATGACACAAAATCACATATTGGATGCACAAGATTGGTTAAAAACCCTAATTGGATTAGAATAAGCCTAGGGAGGACGAAAATAACTTAAATGTTCAACCAATGACACAAAATGACACAAAATCACATATTTGATGCACAAGATTGGTTAAAAACCCTAATTGCATTAGAATAAGCCTAGCAAGGACGAAAATGACCTAATTGGGTTACCAATGAAATAAAATCACTTATTATGTGCACAAGATTGGTTAAAAACCCTAATTGGATTAGAATAAGCCTAGGGAGGACGAAAATGACCTAAATGTGCAACCAATGACACAAAATCACATATTGGATGCACAAGATTGGTTAAAAACTTAATTGGATTAGAATAAGCCTAGGGAGGACGAAAATGACCTAAATGTTCAAGCAATGACTCAAAATGACACAAAATCACATATTGGATGCACAAGATTGGTTAAAAACCCTAATTGGATTAGAATAAGCCTAGGGAGGACGAAAATAACTTAAATGTTCAACCAATGACACAAAATGACACAAAATCACATATTTGATGCACAAGATTGGTTAAAAACCCTAATTGCATTAGAATAAGCCTAGCGAGGACGAAAATGACCTAATTGGGTTACCAATGAAATAAAATCACTTATTATGTGCACAAGATTGGTTAAAAACCCTAATTGGATTAGAATAAGCCTAGGGAGGACGAAAATGACCTAAATGTTCAACCAATGACACAAAATGACACAAAATCACATATTGGATGCACAAGATTGGTTAAAAACCCTAATTGGATTAGAATAAGCCTAGGGAGGACGCAAATGACATAAATGTTCAACCAATTACACAAAATCACATATTGGATGCACAAGATTGGTTAAAAACCCTAATTGGATTAGAATAAGCCTAGGGAGGACGAAAATAACTTAAATGTTCAACCAATGACACAAAATGACACAAAATCACATATTTGATGCACAAGATTGGTTAAAAACCCTAATTGGATTAGAATAAGCCTAGGGAGGACGAAAATGACATAAATGTTCAACCAATTACACAAAATGACACAAAATCACATATTGGATGCACAAGATTGGTTAAAAACCCTAATTGGATTAGAATAAGCCTAGGGAGGACGAAAATAACTTAAATGTTCAACCAATGACACAAAATGACACAAAATCACATATTTGATGCACAAGATTGGTTAAAAACTCTAATTGGATTAGAATAAGCCTAGCGAGGACGAAAATGACATAAATGTTCAACCAATTACACAAAATGACACAAAATCACATATTGGATGCACAAGATTGTTTAAAAACCCTAATTGGATTAGAATAAGCCTAGGGAGGACGAAAATGACCTAAATGTTCAACCAATGACACAAAATGACACAAAATCACATATTGGATGCACAAGATTGGTTAAAAACCCTAATTGGATTAGAATAAGCCTAGGGAGGACGAAAATGACATAAATGTTCAACCAATGACACAAAACCACATATTGCATGCACAAGATTGGTTAAAAACCGTAATTGTATTAGAAAAAGCCTAGGGAGGACGAAAATGACCTAAATGTTCAACCAATGACACAAAATGACACAAAATCACATATTGGATGCACAAGATTGGTTAAAAACCCTAATTGGATTAGAATAAGCCTAGGGAGGACGAAAATGACCTAAATGTTCAACAAATGACACAAAATGACACAAAATCACATATTGGATGGACAAGATTGGTTAAAAACCCTAATTGGATTAGAATAAGCCTAGGGAGGACGAAAATGACCTAAATGTTCAACCAATGACACAAAATGACACAAAATCACATATTGGATGCACAAGATTGGTTAAAAACCCTAAATTGATTAGAATAAGCCTAGGGAGGACGAAAATGACCTAAATGTTCAACCAATGACACAAAATCACATATTGGATGCACAAGATTGGTTAAAAACCCTAATTGGATTAGAATAAGCCTAGGGAGGACGAAAAGGACCTAAATGTTCAACCAATGACACAAAATCACATATTGGATGCACAAGATTGGTTAAAAACCCTAATTGGTGTAGAATAAGCCTATGGAGGACGAAAATGACCTAAATGTTCAACCAATGACACCAACTCGCATATTGGATGCACAAGATTGGTTAAAAACCCTAATTGGATTAGAATAAGCCTAGGGAGGACGAAAATGACCTAAATGTGCAACCAATGACACAAAATCACATATTGGATGCACAAGATTGGTTAAAAACCCTAATTGGATTAGAATAAGCCTAGGGAGGACGAAAATGACCTAAATGTTCAACCAATGACACAATGACACAAAATCACATATTGGATGCACCAGATTGGTTAAAAACCCTAATTGGATTAGAATAAGCCTAGGGAGGACGAAAAGGACCTAAATGTTCAACCAATGACACAAAATCACATATTGGATGCACAAGATTGGTTAAAAACCCTAATTGGATTAGAATAAGCCTATGGAGGACGAAAATGACCTAAATGTTCAACCAATGACACAAACTCGCATATTGGATGCACAAGATTGGTTAAAAACCCTAATTGGATTAGAATAAGCCTAGGGAGGACGAAAATGACCTAAAAGTGCAACCAATGACACAAAATCAGATATTGGATGCACAAGATTGGTTAAAAACCCTAATTGGATTAGAATAAGCCTAGGGAGGACGAAAATGACCTAAATGTGCAACCAATGACACAAAATCACATATTGGATGCACAAGATTGGTTAAAAACCCAAATTGGATTAGAATAAGCCTAGGGAGGACGAAAACGACCTAAATGTTCAACCAATGACACAAAATGACACAAAATCACATATTGGTTGCACAAGAATGGTTAAAAACCCTAATTGGATTAGAATAAACCTAGGGAGGACGAAAATGACCTAAATGTTTAACCAATGACACAAAATGACACAAAATCACATATTGGATGCACAAGATTGGTTAAAAACCCTAATTGGATTAGAATAAGCCTAGGGAGGACGAAAATGACCTAAATGTGCAACCAATGACACAAAATCAGATATTGGATGCACAAGATTAGTTAAAAACCCTAATTGGATTAGAATAAGCCTAGGGAGGATAAAAATGACCTAAATGTTCAACCAATGACACAAAATCACATATTGGATGCACAAGATTGGTTAAAAACCCTAATTTGATTAGAATAAGCCTAGTGAGGACGAAAATGACCTAATTGGATTACCAATGACATAAAATCACTTATTATATGCTCAAGATTAGTTAAAAACCCTAATTGGATTAGAATAAGCCTAGGGAGGACAAAAATGACCTAAATGTGCAACCAATGACACAAAATCACATATTGGATGCACAAGATTGGTTAAAAACCCTAATTGGATTAGAATAAGCCTAGGGAGGACGAAAATGACCTAAATGTTCAACCAATGACACAATGACACAAAATCACATATTGGATGCACCAGATTGGTTAAAAACCCTAATTGGATTAGAATAAGCCTAGGGAGGACGAAAAGGACCTAAATGTTCAACCAATGACACAAAATCACATATTGGATGCACAAGATTGGTTAAAAACCCTAATTGGATTAGAATAAGCCTATGGAGGACGAAAATGACCTAAATGTTCAACCAATGACACAAACTCGCATATTGGATGCACAAGATTGGTTAAAAACCCTAATTGGATTAGAATAAGCCTAGGGAGGACGAAAATGACCTAAAAGTGCAACCAATGACACAAAATCAGATATTGGATGCACAAGATTGGTTAAAAACCCTAATTGGATTAGAATAAGCCTAGGGAGGACGAAAATGACCTAAATGTGCAACCAATGACACAAAATCACATATTGGATGCACAAGATTGGTTAAAAACCCAAATTGGATTAGAATAAGCCTAGGGAGGACGAAAACGACCTAAATGTTCAACCAATGACACAAAATCACATATTGGATGCACAAGATTGGTTAAAAACCCTAATTGGATTAGAATAAACCTAGGGAGGACGAAAATGACCTAAATGTTTAACCAATGACACAAAATGACACAAAATCACATATTGGATGCACAAGATTGGTTAAAAACCCTAATTGGATTAGAATAAGCCTAGGGAGGACGAAAATGACCTAAATGTGCAACCAATGACACAAAATCAGATATTGGATGCACAAGATTAGTTAAAAACCCTAATTGGATTAGAATAAGCCTAGGGAGGATAAAAATGACCTAAATGTTCAACCAATGACACAAAATCACTTATTGGATGCACAAGATTGGTTAAAAACCCTAATTGGATTAGAATAAGCCTAGTGAGGACGAAAATGACCTAATTGGATTACCAATGACATAAAATCACTTATTATATGCACAAGATTAGTTAAAAACCCTAATTGGATTAGAATAAGCCTAGGGAGGACAAAAATGACCTAAATATGCAACCAATGACACAAAATCACATATTGGATGCACAAGATTGGTTAAAAACCCTAATTGGATTAGAATAAGCCTAGGGAGGACGAAAATGACCTAAATAATCAACCAATGACACAATGACACAAAATCACATATTGGATGCACCAGATTGGTTAAAAACCCTAATTGGATTAGAATAAGCCTAGGGAGGACGAAAAGGACCTAAATGTTCAACCAATGACACAAAATCACATATTGGATGCTCAAGATTGGTTAAAAACCCTAATTGGATTAGAATAAGCCTATGGAGGACGAAAATGACCTAAATGTTCAACCAATGACACAAACTCGCATATTGGATGCACAAGATTGGTTAAAAACCCTAATTGGATTAGAATAAGCCTAGGGAGGACGAAAATGACCTAAATGTGCAACCAATGACACAAAATCAGATATTGGATGCACAAGATTGGTTAAAAACCCTAATTGGATTAGAATAAGCCTAGGGAGGACGAAAATGACCTAAATGTGCAACCAATGACACAAAATCAGATATTGGATGCACAAGATTAGTTAAAAACCCTAATTGGATTAGAATAAGCCTAGGGAGGATAAAAATGACCTAAATGTTCAACCAATGACACAAAATCACATATTGGATGCACAAGATTGGTTAAAAACCCTAATTGGATTAGAATAAGCCTAGTGAGGACGAAAATGACCTAATTGGATTACCAATGACATAAAATCACTTATTATATGCACAAGATTAGTTAAAAACCCTAATTGGATTAGAATAAGCCTAGGGAGGACAAAAATGACCTAAATGTTCAACCAATGACACAAAATCACATATTGGATGCACAAGATTGGTTAAAAACCCTAATTGGATTAGAATAAGCCTAGGGAGGACGAAAATGACCTAAATGTGCAACCAATGACACAAAATCAGATATTGGATGCACAAGATTAGTTAAAAACCCTAATTGGATTAGAATAAGCCTAGGGAGGACAAAATGACCTAAATGTGCAACCAATGACACAAAATCACATATTGGATGCACAAGATTGGTTAAAAATCCAAATTGGATTAGAATAAGCCTAGTGAGGACGAAAATGACCTAATTGGATTACCAATGACATAAAATCACTTATTATATGCACAAGATTATTAAAAACCCTAATTGGATTAGAATAAGCCTAGGGAGGACAAATATGTGCAACCAATGACACAAAATCACATATTGGATGCACAAGATTGGTTAAAAACCCTAATTGGATTAGAATAAGCCTAGGGAGGACGAAAATGACCTAAATGTGCAACCAATGACACAAAATCACATATTGGATGCACAAGATTGGTTAAAAACCCAAATTGGATTAGAATAAGCCTAGGGAGGACGAAAACGACCTAAATGTTCAACCAATGACTCAAAATGACACAAATTCACATATTGGATGCACAAGATTGGTTAAAAACCCTAATTGGATTAGAATAAGCCTAAGGAGGACGAAAATGACATAAATGTTCAACCAATTACACAAAATGACACAAAATCACATATTGGATGCACAAGATTGGTTAAAAACCCTAATTGGATTAGAATAAGCCTAGGGAGGACAAAAATGACCTAAATGTGCAACCAATGACACAAAATCACATATTGGATGCACAAGATTGGTTAAAAACCCTAATTGGATTAGAATAAACCTAGGGAGGACGAAAATAACCTAAATGTTTAACCAATAACACAAAATGACACAAAATCACATATTGGATGCACAAGATTGGTTAAAAACCCTAATTGGATTAGAATAAGCCTAGGGAGGACGAAAATGACCTAAATGTGCAACCAATGACAGAAAATCAGATATTGGATGCACAAGATTGGTTAAAAACCCTAATTGGATTAGAATAAGCCTAGGGAGGACGAAAATGACCTAAATGTGCAACCAATGACACAAAATCACATATTGGATGCACAAGATTGGTTAAAAACCCAAATTGGATTAGAATAAGCCTAGGGAGGACCAAAATGACCTAAATGTTCAACCAATGACACAAAATCACATATTGGATGCACAAGATTGGTTAAAAACCCTAATTGGATTAGAATAAGCCTAGGGAGGACGAAAATGACCTAAATGTTCAACCAATGACACAAAATGACACAAAGTCACACATTGGATGCACAAGAGTGGTTAAAAACCCTAATTGGATTAGAATAAGCCTAGGGACGACGAAAATGACCTAAATGTTCAACCAATGACACAAAATGACACAAAATCGCATATTGGATGCACAAGATTGGTTAAAAACACTAATTGGATTAGAATAAGCCTAGGGAGGACGAAAATGACCTAAATGTTCAACCAATGACACAAAATGACACAAAATCACATATTGGATGCACAAGATTGGTTAAAAACCCTAATTGGATTAGAATAAGCCTAACGAGGACGAAAATGACATAATTGGATTACCAATGACACAAAATCAGTTATTATATGCACAAGATTGGTTAAAAACCCTAATTGGATTAGAATAAGCTTAGGGAGGACGAAAATGACCTAAATGTGCAACCAATGACACAAAATCACATATTGGATGCACAAGATTGGTTAAAAACCCTAATTGGATTAGAATAAGCCTAGGGAGGACGAAAATGACCTAAATGTGCAACCAATGACACAAAATCACATATTGGATGCACAAGATTGGTTAATAACCCTAATTGGATTAGAATAAGCCTAGCAGGACGAAAATGACCTAAATGTGCAACCAATGAGACTAAATCACATATTCGATGCACAAGATTGGTTAAAAACCCTAATTGGATTAGAATAAGCCTAGGGAGGACGAAAATGACCTAAATGTGCAACCAATAACACAAAATCACATATTCGATGCACAAGATTGGTTAAAAACCCTAATTGGATTAGAATAAGCCTAGGGAGGACGAAAATTACCTAAATGTGCAACCAATGACACAAAATCACATATTGGATGCACAAGATTGGTTAAAAACCCTAATTGGATTAGAATTAGCCTAGGGAGGACGAAAATGACCTAAATGTGCAACCAATGACATAAAATCACATATTCGATGAACAAGATTGGTTAAAAACCCTAATTGGAATAGAATAAGCCTAGGGAGGACGAAAATGACCTAAATGTGCAACCAATGACACAAAATCACATATTGGATGCACAAGATTGGTTAAAAACCCTAATTGGATTAGAATAAGCCTAGGGAGGACAAAAATGACCTAAATGTGCAACCAATGACACAAAGTCACATATTGGATGCACAAGATTGGTTAAAAACCCTAATTGGATTAGAATAAGCCTAGGGAGGACGAAAATGACCAAAATGTTCAACCAATGACACAAAATCACATATTGGATGCACAAGATTGGTTAAAAACCCTAATTGGATTAGAATAAGCCTATGGAGGACGAAAATGACCTAAATGTTCAACCAATGACACAAACTCGCATATTGGATGCACAAGATTGGTTAAAAACCCTAATTGGATTAGAATAAGCCTAGGGAGGACGAAAATGACCTAAATGTTCAACCAATGACACAAAATGACACAAAATCACATATTGGATGCACCAGATTGGTTAAAAACCCTAATTGGATTAGAATAAGCCTAGGGAGGACGAAAATGACCTAAATGTTCAACCGATGACACAAAATGACACAAAATCACATATTGGATGCACAAGATTGGTTAAAAACCCTAATTGGATTAGAATAAGCCTAGGGAGGACGAAAATGACCAAAATGTTCAACTGATGACACAACATCACATATTGGATGCACAAGATTGGTTAAAAACCCTAATCGGATTAGAATAAGCTAGGGAGGACGAAAACGACCTAAATGTTCAACTGATGACACAAAATGACACAAAATCACATATTGGATGCACAAGATTGGTTAAAAACCCTAATTGGATTAGAATAAGCCTAGGGAGGACGAAAATGACCTAAATGTTCAACCAATGACCCAAAATGACACAAAATCACATATTGGATGCACAAGATAGGTTAAAAACCCTAATTGGATTAGAATAAGCCTAGGGAGGACGAAAACGACCTAAATGTTCAACCAATGACACAAAATGACACAAAATCACATATTGGATGCACAAGATTGGTTAAAAACCCTAATTGGATTAGAATAAGCCTAGGGAGGACGAAAATGACCTAAATGTTCAACCAATGACACAAAATGACACAAAATCACGTATTGGTTGCACAAGATTGGTTAAAAACCCTAATTGGATTGGAATAAGCCTAGGGAGGACGAAAATGACCTAAATGTTCAACCAATGACACAAAATCACATATTGCATGCACAAGATTGGTTAACAACCCTAATTGGATTAGAATAAGCCTAGGGAGGACGAAAACGACCTAAATGTTCAACCAATGACACAAAATGACACAAAATCACATATTGGATGCACAAGATTGGTTAAAAACCCTAATTGGATTAGAATAAGCCTAGGGAGGACGAAAATGACCTAAATGTTCAACCAATGACACAAAATCACATATTGGAAGCACAAGTTTGGTTAAAAACCCTAATTGGATTAGAATAAGCCTAGGGATGACGAAAATGACCTAAATGTTCAACCAATGACACAAAATGACACAAAATCACATATTGGATGCACAAGATTGGTTAAAAACCCTAATTGGATTAGAATAAGCCGAGGGAGGACGAAAATGACCTAAATGTGCAACCAATGACACAAAATCACATATTGGATGCACAAGATTGGTTAAAAACCCTAATTGGATTAGAATAAGCCTAGGGAGGACGAAAATGACCTAAATGTGCAACCAATGACACAAAATCACATATTGGATGCACAAGATTGGTTAAAAACCCTAATTGGATTAGAAGAAGCCTAGGGAGGACGAAAGTGACCTAAATGTTCAACCAATGACACAAAATGACAATAAATCTCATATTGGATGCACAAGATTGATTAAAACCCTAATTGGATTAGAATAAGCCTAGCGAGGACGAAAATGACCTAATTGGATTACCAATGACACAAAATCACTTATTATATGCACAAGATTGGTTAAAAACCCTAATTGGATTAGAATAAGCCTAGGGAGGACGAAAATGACCTAAATGTACAACCAATGACACAAAATCACATATTGGATGCACAAGATTGGTTAAAAACCCTAATTGGATTAGAATAAGCCTATGGAGGACGAAAATGACCTAAATGTTCAACCAATGACACAAACTCGCATATTGGATGCACAAGATTGGTTAAAAACCCTAATTGGATTAGAATAAGCCTAGGGAGTACGAAAATGACCTAAATGTGCAACCAATGACACAAAATCAGATATTGGATGCACAAGATTGGTTAAAAACCCTAATTGGATTAGAATAAGCCTAGGGAGGACGAGAATGACCTAAATGTGCAACCAATGACACAAAATCACATATTGGATGCACAAGATTGGTTAAAAACCCAAATTGGATTAGAATAAGCCTAGGGAGGACGAAAACGACCTAAATGTTCAACCAATGACACAAAATGACACAAAATCACATATTGGATGCACAAGATTGGTTAAAAACCCTAATTGGATTAGAATAAACCTAGAGAGGACGAAATTGACCTAAATGTTTAACCAATGACACAAAATGACACAAAATCACATATTGGATGCACAAGATTGGTTAAAAACCCTAATTGGATTAGAATAAGCCTAGGGAGGACGAAAATGACCTAAATGTGCAACCAATGACACAAAATCAGATATTGGATGCACAAGATTGGTTAAAAACCCTAATTGGATTAGAATAAGCCTAGGGAGGACGCAAATGACCTAAATGTGCAACCAATGACACAAAATCACATATTGGATGCACAAGATTGGTTAAAAACCCAAATTGGATTAGAATAAGCCTAGGGAGGACGAAAACGACCTAAATGTTCAACCAATGACACAAAATGACACAAAATCACATATTGGATGCACAAGATTGGTTAAAAACCCTAATTGGATTAGAATAA
>JBBPBQ010000006.1:7837490-7865797 GCA_037974755.1 Cicer yamashitae | reverse complement strand
ACCTAAATGTTTAACCAATGACACAAAATGACACAAAATCACATATTGGATGCACAAGATTGGTTAAAAACCCTAATTGGATTAGAATAAGCCTAGGGAGGACGAAAATGACCTAAATGTGCAACCAATGACACAAAATCAGATATTGGATGCACAAGATTAGTTAAAAACCCTAATTGGATTAGAATAAGCCTAGGGAGGATAAAAATGACCTAAATGTTCAACCAATGACACAAAATCACTTATTGGATGCACAAGATTGGTTAAAAACCCTAATTGGATTAGAATAAGCCTAGTGAGGACGAAAATGACCTAATTGGATTACCAATGACATAAAATCACTTATTATATGCACAAGATTAGTTAAAAACCCTAATTGGATTAGAATAAGCCTAGGGAGGACAAAAATGTGCAACCAATGACACAAAATCACATATTGGATGCACAAGATTGGTTAAAAACCCTAATTGGATTAGAATAAGCCTAGGGAGGACGAAAATGACCTAAATGTGCAACCAATGACACAAAATCAGATATTGGATGCACAAGATTAGTTAAAAACCCTAATTGGATTAGAATAAGCCTAGGGAGGATAAAAATGACCTAAATGTTCAACCAATGACACAAAATCACATATTGGATGCACAAGATTGGTTAAAAACCCTAATTGGATTAGAATAAGCCTAGTGAGGACGAAAATGACCTAATTGGATTACCAATGACATAAAATCACTTATTATATGCACAAGATTAGTTAAAAACCCTAATTGGATTAGAATAAGCCTAGGGAGGACAAAAATGACCTAAATGTGCAACCAATGACACAAAATCACATATTGGATGCACAAGATTGGTTAAAAACCCTAATTGGATTAGAATAAACCTAGGGAGGACGAAAATAACCTAAATGTTTAACCAATAACACAAAATGACACAAAATCACATATTGGATGCACAAGATTGGTTAAAAACCCTAATTGGATTAGAATAAGCCTAGGGAGGACGAAAATGACCTAAATGTGCAACCAATGACACAAAATCAGATATTGGATGCACAAGATTGGTTAAAAACCCTAATTGGATTAGAATAAGCCTAGGGAGGACGAAAATGACCTAAATGTGCAACCAATGACACAAAATCAGATATTGGATGCACAAGATTGGTTAAAAACCCTAATTGGATTAGAATAAGCCTAGGGAGGACGAAAATGACCTAAATGTCGAACCAATGACACAAAACCACATATTGGATGCACAAGATTGGTTAAAAACCCTAATTGGATTAGAATAAGCCTAGGGAGGACGAAAATGACCTAAATGTTCAACCAATGACACAAAATGACACAAATTCACACATTGGATGCACAAGAGTGGTTAAAAACCCTAATTGGATTAGAATAAGCCTAGGGACGACAAAAATGACCTAAATGTTTAACCAATGACACAAAATGACACAAAATCACATATTGGATGCACAAGAGTGGTTAAAAATCCTAATTGGATTAGAATAAGCCTAGGGAGGACGAAAATGACCTAAATGTTCAACAAATGACACAAAATGACACAAAATCACATATTGGATGCACAAGTTTGGTTAAAAACCCTAATTGGATTAGAATAAGCCTAGCGAGGACAAAAATGACCTAATTGGGTTACCAATGAAATAAAATCACTTATTATATGCACAAGATAGGTTAAAAACCCTAATTGGATTAGAATAAGCCTAGGGAGGACGAAAATGACCTAAATGTTCAACCAATGACACAAAATGACACAAAATCACATATTGGATGCACAAGAGTGGTTAAAAACCCTAATTGGATTAGAATAAGCCTAGGGAGGACGAAAATGACCTAAATGTTCAACCAATGACACAAAATGACACAAAATCACATATTGGATGCACAAGATTGGTTAAAAACCCTAATTGGATTAGAATAAGCCTAGGGAGGACGAAAATGACCTAAATGTGCAACCAATGACACAAAATCACATATTGGATGCACAATAATGGTTAAAAACCCTAATTGGATTAGAATAAGCCTAGGGAGGACGAAAATGACCTAAATGTTCAACCAATGACACAAAATCACATTTTGGATGCACAAGATTGGTTAAAAACCCTAATTGGATTTGAATAAGCCTAGGGAGGACGAAAATGACCTAAATGTTCAACCAATGACACAAAATCACATATTGGATGCACAAGATTGGTTAAAAACCCTAATTGGATTAGAATAAGCCTAGGGAGGACGAAAATGACCTAAATTTTCAACCAATGACACAAAAACACATATTGGATGCACAAGATTGGTTAAAAACCCTAATTGGATTAGAATAAGCCTAGGGAGGACGAAAATGACCTAAATGTGCAACCAATGACACAAAATCACATATTGGATGCACAAGATTGGTTAAAAACCCTAATTGGATTAGAATAAGCCTAGGGAGGACGAAAATGACCTAAATGTTCAACCAATGACACAAAGTCACATATTGGATGCACAAGATTGGTTAAAAACCCTAATTGGATTAGAATAAGCCTAGGGAGGACGAAAATGACCTAAATGTGCAACCAATGACACAAAATCACATATTGGATGCACAAGATTGGTTAAAAACCCAAATTGGATTAGAATAAGCCTAGGGAGGACGAAAACGACCTAAATGTTCAACCAATGACTCAAAATGACACAAATTCACATATTGGATGCACAAGATTGGTTAAAAACCCTAATTGGATTAGAATAAGCCTAAGGAGGACGAAAATGACATAAATGTTCAACCAATTACACAAAATGACACAAAATCACATATTGGATGCACAAGATTGGTTAAAAACCCTAATTGGATTAGAATAAGCCTAGGGAGGACAAAAATGACCTAAATGTGCAACCAATGACACAAAATCACATATTGGATGCACAAGATTGGTTAAAAACCCTAATTGGATTAGAATAAGCCTAGGGAGGACAAAAATGACCTAAATATGCAACCAATGACACAAAATCACATATTGGATGCACAAGATTGGTTAAAAACCCTAATTGGATTAGAATAAGCCTAGGGAGGACGAAAATGACCTAAATAATCAACCAATGACACAATGACACAAAATCACATATTGGATGCACCAGATTGGTTAAAAACCCTAATTGGATTAGAATAAGCCTAGGGAGGACGAAAAGGACCTAAATGTTCAACCAATGACACAAAATCACATATTGGATGCACAAGATTGGTTAAAAACCCTAATTGGATTAGAATAAGCCTATGGAGGACGAAAATGACCTAAATGTTCAACCAATGACACAAACTCGCATATTGGATGCACAAGATTGGTTAAAAACCCTAATTGGATTAGAATAAGCCTAGGGAGGACGAAAATGACCTAAAAGTGCAACCAATGACACAAAATCAGATATTGGATGCACAAGATTGGTTAAAAACCCTAATTGGATTAGAATAAGCCTAGGGAGGACGAAAATGACCTAAATGTGCAACCAATGACACAAAATCACATATTGGATGCACAAGATTGGTTAAAAACCCAAATTGGATTAGAATAAGCCTAGGGAGGACGAAAATTACCTAAATGTTCAACCAATCGCACAAAATGACACAAAATCACATATTGGATGCACAAGATTGGTTAAAAACCCTAATTGGATTAGAATAAGCCTAGGGAGGACGAAAATGACCTAAATGTGCAACCAATGACACAAAATCACATATTGGATGCACAAGATTGGTTAAAAACCCTAATTGGATTAGAATAAGTCTAGGGAGCACCAAAATGACCTAAATTTTCAACCAATGACACAAAGTCACATATTGGATGCACAAGATTGGTTAAAAACCCTAATTGGATTAGAATAAGTCTAGCGAGGACGAAAATGAACTTATTGGATTACCAATGACACAAAATCACTTATTATATGCACAAGATTGGTTAAAGACCCTAATTGGATTAGAATAAGCCTAGGGAGGACGAAAATGACCTAAATGTGCAACCAATGACACAAAATCACATATTGGATGCACAAGATTGGTTAAAAACCCTAATTAGATTAGAATAAGCCTAGGGAGGACGAAAATGACCTAAATGTTCAACCTATGAAAAAAAATGACACAAAATCACATATTGGATGGACAAGATTGGTTAAAAACCCAAATTGGATTAGAATAAGCCTAGGGAGGACGAAAATGACCTAATTGGATTACCAATGACACAAAATCACTTATTATATGCACAAGATTGGTTAAAAACCGTAATTGGATAAGAATAAGCCTAGACCTAAATGTGCAACCAATGACACAAAATCACATATTGGATGCACAAGATTGGTTAAAAACCCTAATTGGATTAGAATAAGCCTAGGGAGGACGAAAACGACCTAAATGTTCAACCAATGACACAAAATGACACAAAATCACATATTGGATGCACAAGATTGGTTAGAAACCCTAATTGGATTAGAATAAGCCTAAGGAGGACGAAAATGACCTAAATGTGCAACCAATGACACAAAATCACATATTGGATGCACAAGATTGGTTAAAAACCCAAATTGGATAAGAATAAGCCTAGGGAGGACGAAAATGACCTAAATGTTCAACCAATAACTCAAAATGACACAAAATCACATATTGGATGCATAAGTAGGTTAAAAATTCTAATTGGATTAGAATAAGCCTAGCGAGGACGAAAATTACCTAATTGGATTACCAAAGACATAAAATCACTTATTATATGCACAAGATTGGTTAAAAACCCAAATTGGATTGGAATAAGCCTAGGGAGGACGAAAATGACGTAAATGTTCAACCAATAACACAAAATCACATATTGGATGCATAAGATTGGTTAAAAATTCTAATTGGATTAGAATAAGTCTAGCGAGGACGAAAATTACCTAATTGGATTACCAAAGACATAAAATGACTTATTATATGCACAAGATTGGTTAAAGACCCTAATTGGATTAGAATAAGCCTAGGGAGGACGAAAATGACCTAAATGTGCAACCAATGACACAAAATCACATATTGGATGCACAAGATTGGTTAAAAACCCTAATTAGATTAGGATAAGCCTAGGGAAGACGAAAATGACCTAAATGTTCAACCAATGACACAAAATCACGTATTGAATGCACAACATTGGTTAAAAACCCTAATTGGATTAGAATTATCCTAGCGAGGACGGAAATGACCTAAAGGGATTACCAATAACACAAAATCACATATTGTATGCACAAGATTGGTTAAAAACCCTAATTGGATTAGAATAAGCCTAGGGAGGACGAAAATGACCTAAATGTTCAACGTATGACAAAAAATAACACAAAATCACATATTGGATGCACAAGATTGGTTAAAAACCCTAATTGGATTAGAATAAGCCTAGGGAGGACGAAAATGACCTAATTGGATTACCAATGACACAAAATCACTTATTGGATGCACAAGATTGGTTAAAAACCCTAATTGGATTAGAATAAGCCTATGGAGGACGAAAATGACCTAAATGTTCAACCAATGACACAAACTCGCATATTGGATGCACAAGATTGGTTAAAAACCCTAATTGGATTAGAATAAGCCTAGGGAGGACGAAAATGACCTAAATGTTCAACCAATGACACAATGACACAAAATCACATATTGGATGCACCAGATTGGTTAAAAACCCTAATTGGATTAGAATAAGCCTAGGGAGGACGAAAAGGACATAAATGTTCAACCAATGACACAAAATCACATATTGGATGCACAAGATTGGTTAAAAACCCTAATTGGATTAGAATAAGCCTAGGGAGGACAAAAATAACTTAAATGTTCAACCAATGACACAAAATGACACAAAATCACATATTTGATGCACAAGATTGGTTAAAAACTCTAATTGGATTAGAATAAGCCTAGCGAGGACGAAAATGACCTAATTGGGTTACCAATGAAATAAAATCACTTATTATGTGCACAAGATTGGTTAAAAACCCTAATTGGATTAGAATAAGCCTAGGGAGGACGAAAATGACCTAAATGTTCAACCAATGACACAAAATGACACAAAATCACATATTGGATGCACAAGATTGGTTAAAAACCCTAATTGGATTAGAATAAGCCTAGGGAGGACGAAAATGACCTAAATGTTCAACCAATGACACATAATGGCACAAAATCACATATTGGATGCACAAGATTGGTTAAAAACCCTAATTGGATTAGAATAAGCCTAGGGAGGACGAAAATGACCTAAATGTTCAACCAATGACACAAAATCACATATTGGATGCACAAGATTGGTTAAAAACCCTAATTGGATTAGAATAAGCCTAGCGAGGACGAAAATGACCTAAATGTTCAACCAATGACACAATATCACATATTGGATGCACAAGATTGGTTAAAAACCCTAATTGGATTAGAATAAGCCTAGGGAGGACGAAAATGACCTAAATGTTCAACCAATGACACAAAATGACATAAAATCACATATTGGATGCACAAGATTATTTAAAAACCCTAATTGGATTCGAATAAGCCAAGGGAGGACGAAAATGACCTAAATGTTCAACCAATGACACAAAATGACACAAAATATCATATTGGATGCACAAGATTGGTTAAAAACCCTAATTGGATTAGAATAAGCCTAGGGACGACGGAAATGACCTAAATGTTCAACCAATGACACAAAATTACACAAAATAACATATTGGATGCACAAGATTGGTTAAAAACCCTAATTGGATTAGAATAAGCCTAGGGAGGACGAAAATGACCTAAATGTTCAACCAATGACACAAAATGACACAAAATCACATATTGGATGCACAAGATTGGTTAAAAACCCTAATTGGATTAGAATAAGCCTAGGGAGGACGAAAATGACCTAAATGTGCAACCAATGACACAAAATCACATATTGGATGCACAAGATTGGTTAGAAACCCTAATTGGATTAGAATAAGCCTAGGGAGGACGAAAATGACCTAAATGTTCAACCAATGACACAAAATCACATATTGGATGCACAAGATTGGTTAAAAACCCTAATTGGATTAGAATAAGCCTAGCGAGGACGAAAATGACCTAATTGGATTGCCAATGACACAAAATCACTTATTATATGCACAAGATTGGTTAAAAACCCTAATTGGATTAGAATAAGCCTAGGGAGGACGAAAATGACCTAAATGTTCAACCAATGACACAAAATCACATATTGGATGCACAAGATTGGTTAAAAACCCTAATTGGATTAGAATAAGCCTAGCGAGGACGAAAATGACCAAATTGGATTACCAATGACACAAAATAACTTATTATATGCACAAGATTGGTTAAAAACCCTAATTGGATTAGAATAAGCCTAGCGAGGACGAAAATGAACTTAATATTCCACCAATGACACAAAATCACATATTGGATGCACAAGATTGGTTAAAAACCCTAATTGGATTAGAATAAGCCTAGGGAGGACGAAAATGACCTAAATGTTCAACCAATGACACAAAATGACACAAAATCACATATTGGATGCACAAGATTGGTTAAAAACCCTAATTGGATTAGAATAAGCCTAGGGAGGACGAAAATGACCTAAATGTGCAACCAATGACACAAAATCACATATAGGATGCACAAGATTGGTTAAAAACCCTAATTGGATTAGAATAAGCCTAGGGAGGACGAGAATGACCTAAATGTTCAACCAATGACACAAAATGACACAAAATCACATATTGGATGCACAAGATTGGTTAAAAACCCTAATTGGATTAGAATAAGCCTAGGGAGGACGAAAATGACCTAAATGTTCAACCAATGACACAAACTCACATATTGGATGCACAATTTTGGTTAAAAACCCTAATTGGATTAGAATAAGCCTAGGGAGGACGAAAATGACCTAAATGTTCAACCAATGACACAAAATCACATATTGGATGCACAAGATTGGTTAAAAACCCTAATTGGATTAGAATAAGCCTAGCGAGGACAAAAATGACCTAATTGGATTACCAATGACAAAAAATCACTTATTATATGCACAAGATTGGTTAAAAACCCTAATTGGATTAGAATAAGCCTAGGGAGGACGAAAATGACCTAAATGTGCAACCAATGACACAAAATCACATATTGGATGCACAAGATTGGTTAAAAACCCAAATTGGATTAGAATAAGCCTAGGGAGGACGAAAATGACTTAAATGTTCAACCAATGACACAAAATGACACAAAATCACATATTGGATGCACAAGATTGGTTAAAAACCCTAATTGGATTAGAATAAGCCTAGGGAGGACGAAAATGACATAAATGTTCAACCAATTACACAAAATGACACAAAATCACATATTGGATGCACAAGATTGGTTAAAAACCCTAATTGGATTACAATAAGCCTAGGGAGGACGAAAATAACTTAAATGTTCAACCAATGACACAAAATGACACAAAATCACATATTGGATGCACAAGATTGGTTAAAAACCCTAATTGGATTAGAATAAGCCTAGGGAGGACGAAAATGACCTAAATGTGCAACCAATGACACAAAATCACATATTGGATGCACAGGATTGGTTAAAAACCCTAATTGGATTAGAATAAGCCTAGGGAGGACGAAAATGACCTAAATGTTCAACCAATGACACAAAATGACACAAAATCACATATTGGATGCACAAGATTGGTTAAAAACCCTAATTGGATTAGAATAAGCCGAGGGAGGACGAAAATGACCTAAATGTTCAACCAATGACACAAAATCACATATTGGATGCACAAGATTGGTTAAAAACCCTAATTGGATTAGAATAAGCCTAGAGAGGACGAAAATGACCTAAATGTTCAACCAATGACACAAAATCACATATTGGATGCACAAGATTGGTTAAAAACCCTAATTGGATTAGAATATTCCTAGGGAGGACGAAAATGACCTAAATGTTCAACCAATGACAGAAAATCACATATTGGATGCACAAGATTGGTTAAAAACCCTAATTGGATAAGAATAAGCCTAGGGAGGACGAAAATGACCTAAATGTTCAACCAATGACACAAAATCACATATTGGATGCACAAGATTGGTTAAAAACCCTAATTGGATTAGAATAAGCCTAGGGAGGACGAAAATGACCTAAATGTTCAACCAATGACACAAAATCACATATTGGATGCACAAGATTGGTTAAAAACCTTAATTGCATTAGAATAAGCCTAGGGAGGACGAAAATGACCTAAATGTTCAACCGATGACACAAAATCACATATTGGATGCACAAGATTGGTTAAAAACCCTAATTGGATTAGAATAAGCCTATGGAGGACGAAAATGACCTAAATGTTCAACCAATGACATAAAATTACACAAAATCACATATTGGATGCATAAGATTGGTTAAAAACCTTAATTGGATTAGAATAAGCCTAGGGAGGACGAAAATGACCTAAATGTTCAACCAATGACACAAAATCACATATTGGATGCACAAGATTGGTTAAAAACCTTAATTGGATTAGAATAAGCCTAGGGAGGACGAAAATGACCTAAATGTTCAACCAATGACACAAACTCACATATTGGATGCACAAGATTGGTTAAAAACCCTAATTGGATTAGAATAAGCCTAGGGAGGACGAAAATGACCTAAATGTTCAACCAATGACACAAACTCACATATTGGATGCACAAGATTGGTTAAAAACCCTAATTGGATTAGAATAAGCCTAGGGAGGACGAAAATGATCTAAATGTTCAACCAATGACACAAAATCACATATTGGATGCACAAGATTGGTTAAAAACCGTAATTGGATTAGAATAAGCCTAGGGAGGACGAAAATGACCTAAATGTTCAACCAATGACCCAAAATGACACAAAATCACATATTGGATGCACAAGATTGGTTAAAAACCCTAATTGGATTAGAATAAGCCTAGGGAGGACGAAAATGACCTAAATGTGCAACCAATGACACAAAATCACATATTTGATGCACAAGATTCGTTAAAATCCCTAATTGGATTAGAATAAGCCTAGGGAGGACGAAAATGACCTAAATGTTCAACCAATGACACAAAATTATACAAAATCACATATTGGATGCACAAGATTGGTTAAAAACCCTAATTGGATTAGAATAACTCTAGGGAGGACGAAAATTACCTAAATATGCAACCAATGACACAAAATCAGATATTCGATGCACAAGATTGGTTAAAAACCGTACATGGATTAGAATAAGCCTAGGGAGGACGAAAATGACCTAAATATTCAACCAATGACACAAAATGACACAAAATCACATATTGGATGCACAAGATTGGTTAAAAACCCTAATTGGATTAGAATAAGCCTAGGGAGGACGAAAATGACCTAAATGTGCAACCAATGACACAAAATCACATATTGGATGCACAAGATTGGTTAAAAACCCAAATTGGATTAGAATAAGCCTAGGGAGGACGAAAACGACCTAAATGTTCAACCAATGACTCAAAATGACACAAATTCACATATTGGATGCACAAGATTGGTTAAAAACCCTAATTGGATTAGAATAAGCCTAAGGAGGACGAAAATGACATAAATGTTCAACCAATTACACAAAATGACACAAAATCACATATTGGATGCACAAGATTGGTTAAAAACCCTAATTGGATTAGAATAAGCCTAGGGAGGACAAAAATGACCTAAATGTGCAACCAATGACACAAAATCACATATTGGATGCACAAGATTGGTTAAAAACCCTAATTGGATTAGAATAAACCTAGGGAGGACGAAAATAACCTAAATGTTTAACCAATGACACAAAATGACACAAAATCACATATTGGATGCACAAGATTGGTTAAAAACCCTAATTGGATTAGAATAAGCCTAGGGAGGACGAAAATGACCTAAATGTGCAACCAATGACACAAAATCAGATATTGGATGCACAAGATTAGTTAAAAACCCTAATTGGATTAGAATAAGCCTAGGGAGGACAAAAATGACCTAAATGTTCAACCAATGACACAAAATCACATATTGGATGCACAAGATTGGTTAAAAACCCTAATTGGATTAGAATAAGCCTAGTGAGGACGAAAATGACCTAATTGGATTACCAATGACATAAAATCACTTATTATATCCACAAGATTAGTTAAAAACCCTAATTGGATTAGAATAAGCCTAGGGAGGACAAAAATGACCTAAATGTGCAACCAATGACACAAAATCACATATTGGATGCACAAGATTGGTTAAAAACCCTAATTGGATTAGAATAAACCTTGGGAGGACGAAAATAACCTAAATGTTTAACCAATGACACAAAATGACATAAAATCATATATTGGATGCACAAGATTGGTTAAAAACCCTAATTGGATTAGAATAAGCCTAGGGAGGACGAAAATGACCTAAATGTGCAACCAATGACACAAAATCAGATATTGGATGCACAAGATTGGTTAAAAACCCTAATTGGATTAGAATAAGCCTAGGGAGGACGAAAATGACCTAAATGTGCAACCAATGACACAAAATCACATATTGGATGCACAAGATTGGTTAAAAACCGTAATTGGATTAGAATAAGCCTAGGGAGGACGAAAATGACCTAAATGTTCAACCAATGACACAAATTGACACAAAATCGCATATGGGATGCACAACATTGGATTAAAATCCTAATTGGATTAGAATAAGCCTGGGGAGGACGAAAATGACCTAAATGTTCAACCAATAACACAAAATCTCATATTGGATGCACAAGATTGGTTAAAAACCCTAATTGGATTAGAATAAGCCTAGGGAGGACGAAAATGACCTAAATGTGCAACCAATGACACAAAATCACATATTGGATGCACAAGATTGGTTAAAAACCCTAATTGGATTAGATTAAGCCTAGGGAGGACGAAAATAACTTAAATGTTCAACCAATGACACAAAATGACACAAAATCACATATTGGATGCATAAGATTGGTTAAAAACCCTAATTGAATTAGAATAAGCGTAACGAGGATGAAAATGACATAATTGGATTACCAATGACACAAAATCAGTTATTATATGCACAAGATTGGTTAAAAACCCTAATTGGATTAGAATAAGCCTAGGGAGGACGAAAATGACCTAAATGTGCAACCAATGACTCAAAATCACATATTGGATGCACAAGATTGGTTAAAAACCCTAATTGGATTAGAATAAGCCTAGGGAGGACGAAAATGACCTAAATGTGCAACCAATGACACAAAATCACATATTGGATGCACAAGATTGGTTAAAAACCCTAATTGGATTAGAATAAGTCTAGGGAGCACCAAAATGACCTAAATGTTCAACAAATGACACAAAGTCACATATTGGATGCACAAGATTGGTTAAAAATCCTAATTGGATTAGAATAAGCCTAGGGAGGACGAAAATGACCTAAATGTGTAACCAATGACACAAAATCATATATTGGATGCACAAGATTGGTTAAAAACCCTAATTGGATTAGAATAAGCATAGGGACGACCAAAATGACCAAAATGTTCAACCAATGACACAAAATCACATATTGGATGCACAAGATTGGTTAAAAACCCTAATTGGATTAGAATAAGTTTAGCGAGGACGAAAATGACCTAATTGGATTAGAAATGACACAAAATCACATATTGGATGCACAAGATAGGTTAAAAACCCTAATTGGATTAGAATAAGCCTAGGGAGGACGAAAATGACCTAAATGTCCAACCAATGACACCAAATCACATATTGGATGCACAAGATTGGTTAAAAACCCTAAATGGATTAGAATAAGCCTCGAGAGGACGAACATGACCAAAATGTTCAACCAATGACACAAAATCACATATTGGATGCACAAGATTAGTTAAAAACCCTAATTGGATTTGAATAAGCCTAGTGAGGACGAAAATGACCTAATTGAATTACCAATGACACAAAATCACTTATTATATGCACAAGATTGATTAAAAACCCTAATTGGATTAGAATAAGCCTAGGGAGGACGAAAATGACCTAATGTGCAACCAATGACACAAAATCACATATTGGATGCACAAGATTGGTTAAAAACCCTAATTGGATTAGAATAAGCCTAGGGAGGACGAAAATGACCTAAATGTTCAACCAATGACACAAAATCACATATTGGATGCACAAGATTGGTTAAAAACCCTAATTGGATTAGAATAAGCCTAGCGAGGACGAAAATGACCTAATTGGATTACCAATAACACAAAATTACTTATTATATGCACAAGATTGGTTAAAAACCCTAATTGGATTAGAATAAGCCTAGGGAGGATGAAAATGACCTAAATGTTCAACCAATGAAACAAAATCACATATTGGATGCACAAGATTGGTTAAAAACCCTAATTGGATTAGAATAAGCCTAGGGAGGACGAAAATGACCTAAATGTTCAACCAATGACACAAAATCACTTATTGGATGCACAAGATTGGTTAAAAACCCTAATTGGATTAGAATAAGCCTAGGGAGGACAAAAATGACCTAAATGTTCAACCAATGACACAAAATCACATATTGGATGCACAAGATTGGTTAAAAACCCTAATTGGATTAGAATAAGCCTAGTGAGGACGAAAATGACCTAATTGGATTACCAATGACATAAAATCACTTATTATATGCACAAGATTAGTTAAAAACCCTAATTGGATTAGAATAAGCCTAGGGAGGACAAAAATGACCTAAATGTTCAACCAATGACACAAAATCACATATTGGATGCACAAGATTGGTTAAAAACCCTAATTGGATTAGAATAAGCCTAGGGAGGACGAAAATGACCTAAATGTGCAACCAATGACACAAAATCACATATTGTATGCACAAGATTGGTTAAAAACCCTAATTGGATTAGAATAAGCCTAGGGAGGACGAAAATGACCTAAATGTTCAACCAATGACACAAAATGACACAAAATCACATATTGGATGCACAAGATTGGTTAGAAACCCTAATTGGATTAGAATAAGCCTAAGGAGGACGAAAATGACCTAAATGTGCAACCAATGACACAAAATCACATATTGGATGCACAAGATTGGTTAAAAACCCAAATTGGATTAGAATAAGCCTAGGGAGGACGAAAATGACCTAAATGTTCAACCAATGACTCAAAATGACACAAAATCACATATTGGATGCACAAGATTGGTTAAAAACCCTAATTGGATTAGAATAAGCCTAGGGAGGACGAAAATGACCTAAATGTTCAACCAATGACACAAAATCACATATTGGATGCACAAGATTGGTTAAAAACCTTAATTGCATTAGAATAAGCCTAGGGAGGACGAAAATGACCTAAATGTTCAACCGATGACACAAAATCACATATTGGATGCACAAGATTGGTTAAAAACCCTAATTGGATTAGAATAAGCCTATGGAGGACGAAAATGACCTAAATGTTCAACCAATGACATAAAATTACACAAAATCACATATTGGATGCATAAGATTGGTTAAAAACCTTAATTGGATTAGAATAAGCCTAGGGAGGACGAAAATGACCTAAATGTTCAACCAATGACACAAAATCACATATTGGATGCACAAGATTGGTTAAAAACCGTAATTGGATTAGAATAAGCCTAGGGAGGACGAAAATGACCTAAATGTTCAACCAATGACACAAAATCACATATTTGATGCACAAGATTGGTTAAAAACCCTAATTGGATTAGAATAAGCCTAGGGAGGACGAAAATGAACTAAATGTTCAACCAATGACACAAAATCACATATTGGATGCACAAGATTGGTTAAAAACCCTAATTGGATTAGAATAAGCCTAGGGAGGACGAAAATGACCTAAATGTTCAACCAGTGACACAAAATGACACAAAATCAATATTGGATGCACAAGATTGGTTAAAAACCCTAATTGGATTAGAATAAGCCTAGGGAGGACGAAAATGACCTAAATGTTCAACCAATGACACAAAATGACACAAAATCACATATTGGATGCACAAGATTGGTTAAAAACCCTAATTGGATTAGAATAAGCCTAGGGAGGACCAAAATTACCTAAACGTTCAACCAATGACACAAAATGACACAAAATCACATATTTGATGCACAAGATTGGTTAAAAACCCTAATTGGATTAGAATAAGCCTAGGGAGGACGAAAATGACCTAAATGTTCAACCAATGACACAAAATGACATATTGGATGCACAAGATTGGTTAAAAACCCTAATTGGATTAGAATAAGCCTAGGGAGGACGAAAATGACCAAAATGTTCAACCAATGACACAAAATCACATATTGGATGCACAAGATTGGTTAAAAACCCTAATTGGATTAGAATAAGCCTATGGAGGACGAAAATGACCTAAATGTTCAACCAATGACACAAACTCGCATATTGGATGCACAAGATTGGTTAAAAACCCTAATTGGATTAGAATAAGCCTAGGGAGGACGAAAATGACCTAAATGTTCAACCAATGACACAAAATGACACAAAATCACATATTGGATGCACCAGATTGGTTAAAAACCCTAATTGGATTAGAATAAGCCTAGGGAGGACGAAAAGGACCTAAATGTTCAACCAATGACACAAAATCACATATTGGATGCACAAGATTGGTTAAAAACCCTAATTGGATTAGAATAAGCCTATGGAGGACGAAAATGACCTAAATGTTCAACCAATGACACAAACTCGCATATTGGATGCACAAGATTGGTTAAAAACCCTAATTGGATTAGAATAAGCCTAGGGAGGACGAAAATGACCTAAAAGTGCAACCAATGACACAAAATCAGATATTGGATGCACAAGATTGGTTAAAAACCCTAATTGGATTAGAATAAGCCTAGGGAGGACGAAAATGACCTAAATGTGCAACCAATGACACAAAATCACATATTGGATGCACAAGATTGGTTAAAAACCCAAATTGGATTAGAATAAGCCTAGGGAGGACGAAAACGACCTAAATGTTCAACCAATGACACAAAATGACACAAAATCACATATTGGATGCACAAGATTGGTTAAAAACCCTAATTGGATTAGAATAAACCTAGAGAGGACGAAATTGACCTAAATGTTTAACCAATGACACAAAATGACACAAAATCACATATTGGATGCACAAGATTGGTTAAAAACCCTAATTGGATTAGAATAAGCCTAGGGAGGACGAAAATGACCTAAATGTGCAACCAATGACACAAAATCAGATATTGGATGCACAAGATTGGTTAAAAACCCTAATTGGATTAGAATAAGCCTAGGAAGGACGAAAATGACCTAAATGTGCAACCAATGACACAAAATCACATATTGGATGCACAAGATTGGTTAAAAACCCAAATTGGATTAGAATAAGCCTAGGGAGGACGAAAACGACCTAACTGTTCAACCAATGACACAAAATGACACAAAATCACATATTGGATGCACAAGATTGGTTAGAAACCCTAATTGGATTAGAATAAGCCTAAGGAGGACGAAAATGACCTAAATGTGCAACCAATGACACAAAATCACATATTGGATGCACAAGATTGGTTAAAAACCCAAATTGGATAAGAATAAGCCTAGGGAGGACGAAAATGACCTAAATGTTCAACCAATAACACAAAATGACACAAAATCACATATTGGATGCATAAGATTGGTTAAAAATTCTAATTGGATTAGAATAAGCCTAGCGAGGACGAAAATTACCTAATTGGATTACCAAAGACATAAAATCACTTATTATATGCACAAGATTGGTTAAAAACCCTAATTGGATTAGAATAAGCCTAGGGAGGACGAAAATGACCTAAATGTTCAACCAATGACACAAAATCACATATTGGATGCACATGATTTGGTAAAAAACCTAATTGGATTACAATAAGCCTAGGGAGGACGAAAATGACCTAAATGTGCAACCAATGACACAAAATCACATATTGGATGCACAAGATTGGTTAAAAACCCTAATTGAATTAGAATAAGCATAGGGAGGACAAAAATGACCTAAATGTGCAACCAATGACACAAAATCACATATTGGATGCATAAGATTGGTTAAAAACCCCAATTGGATTAGAATAAGCCTAGTGAGGACGAAAATGACCTAATTGGATTACCAATGACATAAAATCACTTATTATATGCACAAGATTGGTTAAAAACTCTAATTGGATTAGAATAAGCCTAGGGAGGACGAAAATGACCTAAATGTTCAACCAATGACACAAATTGACACAAAATCACATATGGGATGCACAAGATTGGATTAAAATCCTAATTGGATTAGAATATGCCTGGGGAGGACGAAAATACCTAAATGTTCAACCAATGATATAAAATCACATGTTGGATGCACAAGATTGGTTAAAAACCCTAATTGGATTAGAATAATCCTAGGGAGGACGAAAATGACCTAAATGTGCAACCAATGACACAAAATCACATATTGGATGCACAAGATTGGTTGAAAACCCTAATTGGATTAGAATAAGTCTAGGGAGGACCAAAATGACCTAAATGTTCAACCAATGACACAAAGTCACATATTGGATGCACAAGATTGGTTAAAAACCCTAATTGGATTAGAATAAATCTAGCGAGGACGAAAAATGAACTTATTGGATTACCAATGACAGAAAATCACTTATTATATGCACAAGATTGGTTAAAGACCCTAATTGGATTAGAATAAGCCTAGGGAGGACGAAAATGACCTAAATGTGCAACCAATGACACAAGATCACATATTGGATGCACAAGATTGGTTAAAAACCCTAATTAGATTAGAATAAGCCTAGGGAGGACGAAAATGACCTAAATGTTCAACCTATGAAAAAAAATGACACAAAATCACATATTGGATGGACAAGATTGGTTAAAAACCCAAATTGGATTAGAATAAGCCTAGGGAGGACGAAAATGACCTAATTGGATTACCAATGACACAAAATCACTTATTATATGCACAAGATTGGTTAAAAACCGTAATTGGATAAGAATAAGCCTAGACCTAAATGTGCAACCAATGACACAAAATCACATATTGGATGCACAAGATTGGTTAAAAACCCAAATTGGATTAGAATAAGCCTAGGGAGGACGAAAACGACCTAAATGTTCAACCAATGACACAAAATGACACAAAATCACATATTGGATGCACAAGATTGGTTAAAAACCCTAATTGGATTAGAATAAACCTAGAGAGGACGAAATTGACCTAAATGTTTAACCAATGACACAAAATGACACAAAATCACATATTGGATGCACAAGATTGGTTAAAAACCCTAATTGGATTAGAATAAGCCTAGGGAGGACGAAAATGACCTAAATGTGCAACCAATGACACAAAATCAGATATTGGATGCACAAGATTGGTTAAAAACCCTAATTGGATTAGAATAAGCCTAGGAAGGACGAAAATGACCTAAATGTGCAACCAATGACACAAAATCACATATTGGATGCACAAGATTGGTTAAAAACCCAAATTGGATTAGAATAAGCCTAGGGAGGACGAAAACGACCTAAATGTTCAACCAATGACACAAAATGACACAAAATCACATATTGGATGCACAAGATTGGTTAAAAACCCTAATTGGATTAGAATAAACCTAGGGAGGACGAAAATGACCTAAATGTGCAACCAATGACACAAAATCACATATTGGATGCACAAGATTGGTTAAAAACCCTAATTGGATTAGAATAAGCCTAGGGAGGACGAAAATGACCTAAATGTTCAACCAATGACACAAAATCACACATTGGATGCACAAGAGTGGTTAAAAACCCTAATTGGATTAGAATAAGCCTAGGGACGACAAAAATGACCTAAATGTTTAACCAATGACACAAAATCACATATTGGATGCACAAGAGTGGTTAAAAATCCTATTTGGATTAGAATAAGCCTAGGGAGGACGAAAATGACCTAAATGTTCAACAAATGACACAAAATGACACAAAATCACATATTGGATGCACAAGTTTGGTTAAAAACCCTAATTGGATTAGAATAAGCCTAGCGAGGACAAAAATGACCTTATTGGGTTACCAATGAAATAAAATCACTTATTATATGCACAAGATAGGTTAAAAACCCTAATTGGATTAGAATAAGCCTAGGAACGACGAAAATGACCTAAATGTTCAACCAATGACACAAAATCACATATTGGATGCACAAGTTTGGTCAAAAACCCTAATTGGATTAGAATAAGCCTAGGGAGGACGAAAATGATCTAAATGTTCAACCAATGACACAAAATGACACAAAATCGCATATTGGATGCACAAGATTGGTTAAAAACACTAATTGGATTAGAATAAGCCTAGGGAGGACGAAAATGACCTAAATGTTCAACCAATGACACAAAATGACACAAAATCACATATTGGATGCACAAGATTGGTTAAAAACCCTAATTGGATTAGAATAAGCCTACGAAGGACGTAAATGACCTAAATGTTCAACCAATGACACAAAATGGCACAAAATCAAATATTGGATGCACAAGATATGTTAAAAACGCTAATTGGATTAGAATAAGCCTAGGGAGGACGAAAATGACCTAAATGTTCAACCAATGACACAAAATGACACAAAATCACATATTGGATGCACAAGATTGGTTAAAAACCCTAATTGGATTAGAATAAGCCTAGGGAGGACGAAAATGACCTAAATGTTCAACCAATGACACAAAATGACACAAAATCACATATTGGATGCACAAGATTGGTTAAAAACCCTAATTGGATTAGAATAAGCATAGCGATGACGAAAATGACCTAAATGTTCAACAAATGACACAAAATCACGTATTGGATGCACAAGATTGGTTAAAAACTCTAATTGGATTAGAATAAGCCTAGGGAGGACGAAAATGACCTAAATGTTCAACCAATGACACAAAATGACACAAAATCACATATTGGATGCACAAGATTGGTTAAAAACCCTAATTGGATTAGAATAAGCCTAGGGAGGACGAAAATGACCTAAATGTGCAACCAATGACACAAAATCACATATTGGATGCACAAGATTGGTTAAAAACCCTAATTGGATTAGAATAAGCCTAGGGAGGACGAAAATGACCTAAATGTTCAACCAATGACACAATATCACATATTGCATGCACAAGATTGGTTAAAAACCCTAATTGGATTAGAATAAGCCTAGGGAGGACGAAAATGACCTAAATGTTCAACCAATGACACAAAATCACATATTGGATGCACAAGATTGGTTAAAAACCCTAATTGGATTAGAATAAGCCTATGGAGGACGAAAATGACCTAAATGTTCAACCAATGACACAAACTCGCATATTGGATGCACAAGATTGGTTAAAAACCCTAATTGGATTAGAATAAGCCTAGGGAGGACGAAAATGACCTAAATGTTCAACCAATGACACAAAATGACACAAAATCACATATTGGATGCACAAGATTGGTTAAAAACCCTAATTGGATTAGAATAAGCCTAGGGAGGACGAAAATGACGTAAATGTTCAATTAATAACACAAAATCACATATTGGATGCACTAGATGGGTTAAACACCCTAATTGGATTAGAATAAGCCTATGGAGGACGAAAATGACCTAAATGTTCAACCAATGACACAAAACGACACAAAATCACATATTGGATGCACAAGATTGGTTAAAAACCCTAATTGGATTAGAATAAGCCTAGGGAGGACGAAAATGACCTAAATGTTCAACCAATGACACAAAATCATATATTGGATGCACAAGATTGGTTAAAAACCCTAATTGGATTAAAATAAGCCTAGGGAGGACGAAAATGACCTAGATGTTTAACCAATGACACAAAATGACACAAAATCACATATTGGATGCACAAGATTGGTTAAAAACCCTAATTGGATTAGAATAAGCCTTGGGAGGATGAAAATGACCTAAATGTTCAACCAATGACACAAAATCATATATTGGATGCACAAGATTGGTTAAAAGACCTAATTGGATTAGAATAAGCCTAGGGAGGACGAAAATGACCTAAATGTTCAACCAATGACACAAAATGACACAAAATCACATATTGGATGCACAAGATTGGTTAAAAACCCTAATTGGATTAGAATAAGCCTAGGGAGGACGAAAATGACCTAAATGTTCAACCAATGACACAAAATGACACAAAATCACATATTGGTTGCAAAAGATTGGTTAAAAACCCTAACTGGATTAGAATAAGCCTAGGGAGGACGAAAATGACCTAAATGTTCAAACAATGACACAAAATTACACAAAATCACATATTGGATGCACAAGATTGGTTAAAAACCCTAATTGGATTAGAATAAGCCTAGGGAGGACGAAAATGACCTAAATGTTCAACCAATGACACAAAATGACACAAAATCACATATTGGATGCTCAAGATTGGTTAAAAACCCTAATTGGATTAGAATAAGCCTAGGGAGGACGAAAATGACCTAAATGTTCAACCAATGAGACAAAATCACATATTGGATGCACAAGATTGGTTAAAAACCCTAATTGGATTAGAATAAGCCTAGGGAGGACGAAAATGACCTAAATGTTCAACCAATGACACAAAATGACACAAAATCACATATTGGATGCTCAAGATTGGTTAAAAACCCTAATTGGATTAGAATAAGCCTAGGAAGGACGAAAATGACTTAAATGTTCAACCAATGACACAAAATCACATATTGGATGCACAAGATTGGTTAAAAACCCTAATTGGATTAGAATAAGCCTAGGGAGGACGAAAATGACCTAAATGTTCAACCAATGACACAAAATCACATATTGGATGCACAAGATTGGTTAAAAGCCCAAATTGGATTAGAATAAGCCGAGGGAGGAAGAAAATGACCTAAATGTTCAACCAATGACACAAAATCACATATTGGTTGCACAAGATTGGTTAAAAACCCTAATTGGATTAGAATAAGCCTAGGGAGGACAAAAATGACCTAAATGTTCAACCAATGACACAAAATCACATATTGGATGCACAAGATTGGTTAAAAACCCTAATTGGATTAGAATAAGCCTAGTGAGGACGAAAATGACCTAATTGGATTACCAATGACATAAAATCACTTATTATATGCACAAGATTAGTTAAAAACCCTAATTGGATTAGAATAAGCCTAGGGAGGACAAAAATGTGCAACCAATGACACAAAATCACATATTGGATGCACAAGATTGGTTAAAAACCCTAATTGGATTAGAATAAACCTAGGGAGGACGAAAATAACCTAAATGTTTAACCAATGACACAAAATGACACAAAATCACATATTGGATGCACAAGATTGGTTAAAAACCCTAATTGGATTAGAATAAGCCTAGGGAGGACGAAAATGACCTAAATGTGCAACCAATGACACAAAATCAGATATTGGATGCACAAGATTAGTTAAAAACCCTAATTGGATTAGAATAAGCCTAGGGAGGACAAAAATGACCTAAATGTGCAACCAATGACACAAAATCACATATTGGATGCACAAGATTGGTTAAAAACCCTAATTGGATTAGAATAAGCCTAGGGAGGACGAAAATGACCTAAATGTTCAACCAATGACACAAAATGAAACAGAATCACATATTGGATGCACATGATTGGTTAAAAACCCTAATTGGATTAGAATAAGCCTAAGGAGGACGAAAATGACCTAAATGTGGAACCAATGACACAAAATCACATATTGGATGCACAAGTTTGGTTAAAAACCCTAATTGGATTAGAACAAGCCTAGGGAGGACGAAAATGAGCTAAATGTTCAACCAATAACACAAAATGACAAAAAATCACATATTGGATGCGTAAGATTGGTTAAAAATTCTAATTGGATTAGAATAAGCCTAGCGAGGACGAAAATTATCTAATTGGATTACCAAAGACATAAAATCACTTATTTTATGCACAAGATTGGTTAAAAACCCTAATTGGATTAGAATAAGCCTAGGGAGGACGAAAATGACCTAAATGTGCAACCAATGACACAAAATCACATATTGGATGCACAAGATTGGTAAAAAACCCTAATTGGATTAGAATAAGCCTAGGGAGGACGAAAATGACCTAAATGTTAAACCAATGACACAAAATCACATATTGGATGCACAAGATTTGGTAAAAACCCTAATTGGATTACAATAAGCCTAGGGAGGACGAAAATGACCTAAATGTGCAACCAATGACACAAAATCACATATTGGATGCACAAGATTGGTTAAAAACCCTAATTGAATTAGAATAAGCATAGGGAGGACAAAAATGACCTAAATGTGCAACCAATGACACAAAATCACATATTGGATGCATAAGATTGGTTAAAAACCCCAATTGGATTAGAATAAGCCTAGCGAGGACGAAAATAACCTAATTGGATTACCAATGACATAAAATCACTTATTATATGCGCAAGATTGGTTAAAAACCCTAATTGGATTAGAATAAGCCTAGGGAGGACAAAAATGACCTAAATGTGCAACCAATGACACAAAATCACATATTGGATGCACAAGATTGGTTAAAAACCTAATTGGATTAGACTAAGTCTAGGGAGGACGAAAATGACCTAAATGTTCAACCAAAGACACAAAATAACATATTGGATGCACAAGATTGGTTAAAAACCCTAATTGGATTAGAATAAGCCTAGGGAGGACGAAAATGACCTAAATGTTCAACCAATGACACAAAATCACATATTGGATGCACAAGATTGGTTAAAAACCCTAATTGGATTAGAATAAGCCTAGAGAGGACGAAAATGACCTAAAGGGATTACCAATAACAAAAATCACATATTGTATGCACAAGATTGGTTAAAAACCCTAATTGGATTAGAATAAGCCTAGGGAGGACGAAAATGACCTAAATGTTCAACCTATGACAAAAAATGAAACAAAATCACATATTGGATGCACAAGATTGGTTAAAAACCCTAATTGGATTAGAATAAGCCTAGGGAGGACGAAAATGACCTAATTGGATTACCAATGACACAAAATCACTTATTATATGCACAAGATTGGTTAAAAACCCTAATTGGATTAGAATAAGCCTAGACCTAAATGTGCAACCAATGACACAAAATCACATATTGGATGCACAAGATTGGTTAAAAACCCTAATTGGATTAGAATAAGCCTAGGGAGGACGAAAATGACCTAAATGTTCAACCAATGACACAAAATGACACAAAATCACATATTGGATGCACAAGATTGGTTAAAAACCCTAATTGGATTAGAATAAGCCTAGCGAGGACGAAAATGACCAAATTGGATTGCCAATGACACAAAATCACTTATTATATGCACAAGATTTGTTAAAAACCCTAATTGGATTAGAATAAGCCTAGCGAGGACGAAAATGAACTTAATATTCAACCAATGACACAAAATCACATATTGGATGCACAAGATTGGTTAAAAACCCTAATTGGATTAGAATAAGCCTAGGGAGGACGAAAATGACCTAAATGTTCAACCAATGACACAAAATCACATATTGGATGCACAAGATTGGTTAAAAACCCTAATTGGATTAGAATAAGCTTTGGGAGGACGAAAATGCCCTAAATGTTCAACCAATGACACAAAATCACATATTGGATGCACAAGATTGCTTAAAAACCCTAATTGGATTAGAATAAGCCTAGGGAGGACAAAAATGACCTAAATGTTCAACCAATGACACAAAATCACATATTGGAAGCACAAGATTGGTTAAAAACCCTAATCGGATTAGAATAAGCCTAGGGAGGACGAATATGACCTAAATGTTCAACCAATGACACAAAATGACACAAAATCACATATTGGATGCACAAGATTGGTTAAAAACCCTAATTGGATTAGAATAAGCCTAGGGAGGACGAAAATGACCTAAATGTTCAACCAATGACACAAAATGACACAAAATCACATATTGGATGCACAAGATTGGTTAAAAACCTTAATTGGATTAGAATAAGCCTAGGGAGGACGAATATGACCTAAATGTTCAACCAATGACACAAAATGACACAAAATCACATATTGGATGCACAAGATTGGTTAAAAACCCTAATTGGATTAGAATAAGCCTAGGGAGGACGAAAATGACCTAAATGTTCAACCAATGACACAAAATGACACAAAATCACATATTGGATGCACAAGATTGGTTAAAAACCCTAATTGGATTAGAATAAGCATAGCGATGACGAAAATGACCTAAATGTTCAACAAATGACACAAAATCACGTATTGGATGCACAAGATTGGTTAAAAACTCTAATTGGATTAGAATAAGCCTAGGGAGGACGAAAATGACCTAAATGTTCAACCAATGACACAAAATGACACAAAATCACATATTGGATGCACAAGATTGGTTAAAAACCCTAATTGGATTAGAATAAGCCTAGGGAGGACGAAAATGACCTAAATGTTAAACCAATGACACAAAATCACATATTGGATGCACAAGGTTGGTTAAAAACCCTAATTGGATTAGAATAAGCCTAGGGAGGATGAAAATGACCTAAATGTTCAACCAATGACACAAAATGTCACAAAATCACATATTGGATGCACAAGATTGGTTAAAAACACTAATTGGATTAGAATAAGCCTAGGGAGGTCGAAAATGACCTAAATGTTCAACCAATGAAACAAAATCACATATTGGATGCACAAGATTGGTTAAAAACCCTAATTGGATTAGAATAAGCCTAGGGAGGACGAAAATGACCTAAATGTTCAACCAATGACACAAAATGACACAAAATCACATATTGGATGCACAAGATTGGTTAAAAACCCTAATTGGATTAGAATAAGCCTAGGGAGGACCCAAATGACCTAAATGTTCAACCAATGACATAAAAGGACACAAAATCACATATTGGATGCACAAGATTGGTTAAAAACCCTAATTGGATTAGAATAAGCCTAGGGAGGACGAAAATGACCTAAATGTTCAACCAATGACACAAAATGACACAAAATCACATATTGGATGCACAAGATTGGTTAAAAACCCTAATTGGATTAGAATAAGCCTAGGAAGGACGAAAATGACCTAAATGTTTAACCAATGACACAAAATGACACAAAATCACATATTGGATACCCAAGATTGGTTAAAAACCCTAATTGGATTAGAATAAGCCTAGGGAGGACGAAAATGACCTAAATGTTCAACCAATGACATAGAATGACACAAAATCACATATTGGATGCACAAGATTGGTTAAAAACCCTAATTGGATTAGAATAAGCCTAGGGAGAACGAAAATGACCTAAATGTTCAACCAATGACACAAAATCACATATTGGATGCACAAGATTGGTTCAAAACCCTAATTGGATTAGAATAAGCCTAGGGAGGACGAAAATGACCTAAATGTTCAACCAATGACACAAAATCACATATTGGATGCACAAGATTGGTTAAAAACCCTAATTGGATTAGAATAAGCCTATGGAGGACAAAAATGACCTAAATGTTCAACCAATGATACAAAATCACATATAGGATGCACAAGATTGGTTAAAAACCCTAATTGGATTAGAATAAGCCTAGGGAGGACGAAAATGACCTAAATGTTCAACCAATGACACAAAATGACACAAAATCACATATTGGATGCACAAGATTGGTTAAAAACCCTAATTGGATTAGAATAAGCCTAGGGAGGACGAAAATGACCTAAATGTTCAACCAATGACACAAAATGACAAAAAATCACATATTGGATGCACAAGATTTGTTAAAAACCCTAATTGGATTAGAATAAGCCTAGGGAGGACGAAAATGACCTAAATGTTCAACCAATGACACAAAATCACATATTGAATGCACAAGATTGGTTTAAAACCCTAATTGGATTAGAATAAGCCTAGGGACGACGAAAATGACCTAAATTTTCAACCAATTACACAAAATAACACAAAGTCACATATTGGATGCACAAGATTGGTTAAAAATCCTAATTGGATTAGAATAAGCCTAGGGAGGACGAAAATGACCTAAATGTTCAACCAATGACACAAAATGACACAAAATCACATATTGGATGCACAAGATTGGTTAAAAACCCTAATTGGATTAGAATAAGCCTAGGGAGGACGAAAATGGCCTAAATGTTCAACCAATGACACAAAATGACACAAATTCACATATTGGATGCACAAGATTGGTTAAAAACCCTAATTGGATTAGAATAAGCCTAGGGAGGACGAAAATGACCTAAATGTTCAACCAATGACACAAAATGACACAAAATCACATATTGGATGCACAAGATTGGTTAAAAACCCTAATTGGATTAGAATAAGCCGAGGGAGGACGAAAATGACCCAAATGTTCAACCAATGACACAAAATGACACAAAATCACATATTGGATGCACAAGATTGGTTAAAAACCCTAATTGGATTAGAATAAGCCTAGGGAGGACGAAAATGACCTAAATGTTCAACCAATGACACAAAATGACACAAAATCACATATTGGATGCACAAGATTGGTTAAAAACCCTAATTGGATTAGAATAAGCCAAGGGAGGACGAAAATGACCTAAATGTTCAACCAATAACACAAAATGACACAAAATCACATATTGGATGCACAAGATTGGTTAAAAACCCTAATTGGATTAGAATAAGCCTAGGGAGGACGAAAATGACCTAAATGTGCAACCAATGACACAAAATCAGATATTGGATGCACAAGATTGGTTAAAAACCCTAATTGGATTAGAATAAGCCTAGGGAGGACGAAAATGACCTAAATGTGCAACCAATGACACAAAATCAGATATTGGATGCACAAGATTAGTTAAAAACCCTAATTGGATTAGAATAAGCCTAGGGAGGATAAAAATGACCTAAATGTTCAACCAATGACACAAAATCACATATTGGATGCACAAGATTGGTTAAAAACCCTAATTGGATTAGAATAAGCCTAGTGAGGACGAATATGACCTAATTGGATTACCAATGACATAAAATCACTTATTATATGCTCAAGATTAGTTAAAAACCCTAATTGGATTAGAATAAGCCTAGGGAGGACAAAAATGACCTAAATGTGCAACCAATGACACAGAATCACATATTGGATGCACAAGATTGGTTAAAAACCCTAATTGGATTAGAATAAGCCTAGGGAGGACGAAAATGACCTAAATGTTCAACCAATGACACAA
>JBBPBQ010000006.1:7823640-7837480 GCA_037974755.1 Cicer yamashitae | reverse complement strand
GTTAAAAACCCTAATTGGATTAGAATAAGCCTAGGGAGGACGAAAATGACCTAAATGTGCAACCAATGACACAAAATCAGATATTGGATGCACAAGATTGGTTAAAAACCCTAATTGGATTAGAATAAGCCTAGGGAGGACGAAAATGACCTAAATGTGCAACCAATGACACAGAATCACATATTGGATGCACAAGATTGGTTAAAAACCCTAATTGGATTAGAATAAGCCTAGGGAGGACGAAAATGACCTAAATGTTCAACCAATGACACAATGACACAAAATCACATATTGGATGCACCAGATTGGTTAAAAACCCTAATTGGATTAGAATAAGCCTAGGGAGGACGAAAAGGACCTAAATGTTCAACCAATGACACAAAATCACATATTGGATGCACAAGATTGGTTAAAAACCCTAATTGGATTAGAATAAGCCTATGGAGGACGAAAATGACCTAAATGTTCAACCAATGACACAAACTCGCATATTGGATGCACAAGATTGGTTAAAAACCCTAATTGGATTAGAATAAGCCTAGGGAGGACGAAAATGACCTAAAAGTGCAACCAATGACACAAAATCAGATATTGGATGCACAAGATTGGTTAAAAACCCTAATTGGATTAGAATAAGCCTAGGGAGGACGAAAATGACCTAAATGTGCAACCAATGACACAAAATCACATATTGGATGCACAAGATTGGTTAAAAACCCAAATTGGATTAGAATAAGCCTAGGGAGGACGAAAATTACCTAAATGTTCAACCAATCGCACAAAATGACACAAAATCACATATTGGATGCACAAGATTGGTTAAAAACCCTAATTGGATTAGAATAAGCCTAGGGAGGACGAAAATGACCTAAATGTGCAACCAATGACACAAAATCACATATTGGATGCACAAGATTGGTTAAAAACCCTAATTGGATTAGAATAAGCCTAGGGAGGACAAAAATGACCTAAATGTGCAACCAATGACACAAAGTGACATATTGGATGCACAAGATTGGTTAAAAACCCTAATTGGATTAGAATAAGCCTAGGGAGGACGAAAATGACCAAAATGTTCAACCAATGACACAAAATGACACAAAATCACATATTGGATGCACAAGATTGGTTAAAAACCCTAATTGGATTAGAATAAGCCTAGGGAGGACGAAAATGACCTAAATGTGCAACCAATGACACAAAATCACATATTGGATGCACAAGATTGGTTAAAAACCCTAATTGGATTAGAATAAGCCTAGCGAGGACGAAAATCACCTAATTGGATTACGGATGACAGAAAATCAGTTATTATATGCACATGATTGGTTAAAAACCCTAATTGGATTAGAATAAGCCTAGGGAGGACGAAAATGACCTAAATGTTCAACCAATGACACAAAATGACACAAAATCACATATTGGATGCACAAGATTGGTTAAAAACCCTAATTGGATTAGAATAAGCCTAGGGAGGACGAAAATTACCTAAATGTGCAACCAATGACACAAAATCACATATTGGATGCACAAGATTGGTTAAAAACCCTAATTGGATTAGAATAAGCCTAAGGAGGACGAAAATGACCTAAATGTGCAACCAATGACACAAAATCACATATTGGATGCACAAGATTGGTTAAAAACCCTAATTGGATTAGAATAAACCTAGGGAGGACGAAAATGACCTAAATGTTTATCCAATGACACAAAATCACATATTGGATGCACAAGATTGGTTAAAAACCCTAATTGGATTAGAATAAGCCTAGGTAGGACGAAAATGACCTAAATGTGCATCCAATGACACAAAATCACATATTGGATGCACAAGATTGGTTAAAAACCCTAATTGGATTAGAATAAGCCTAGGGAGGACGAAAATGACCTAAATGTGCAACCAATAACACAAAATTAGATATTGGATGCACAAGATTGGTTAAAAACCCTAATTGGATTAGAATAAGCCTAGGGAGGACGAAAATGACCTAAATGTGCAACCAATGACACAAAATCACATATTGGATGCACAAGATTGGTTAAAAACCCAAATTGGATTAGAATAAGCCTAGGGAGGATGAAAATGACCTAAATGCTCAACCAATGACACAAAATGACACAAAATCACATATTCGATGCAAAACATTAGTTAAAAACCCTAATTGGATTAGAATAAGCCTAGGGAGGACGAAAATGACCTAATTGGATTACCAATGACACAAAATCACTTATTATATGCACAAGATTGGTTAAAAACCCTAATTGGATTAGAATAAGCCTAGACCTAAAAGTGCAACCAATGACACAAAATCACATATTGGATGCACAAGATTGGTTAAAAACCCTAATTGGATTAGAAAAAGCTTAGGGAGGACGAAATGACCTAAATGTTCAACCAATGACACAAAATGACACAAAATCACATATTGGATGCACATGCTTGGTTAAAAACCCTAATTGGATTAGAATAAGCCTAAGGAGGACGAAAATGACCTAAATGTGTAACCAATGACACAAAATCACATATTGGATGCACAAGATTGGTTAAAAACCCTAATTGGATTAGAATAAACCTAGTGAGGACGAAAATGACCTAAATGTTTAACCAATGACACAAAATCACATATTGAATGCACAAGATTGGTTAAAAACCCTAATTGGATTAGAATAAGCCTAGGTAGGACGAAAATGATCTAATTTGCATCCAATGACACAAAATCACATATTGGATGCCCAAGATTGGTTAACAACCCTAATTGGATTAGAATAAGCCTAGGGAGGACGGAAATGACCTAAATGTGCAACCAATGACACAAAATCAGATATTGGATGCACAAGATTCGTTAAAAACCCTAATTGGATTAGAATAAGCCTTGGGAGGACGAAAATGACCTAAATGTGCAACTAATGACACAAAATCACATATTGGATGCACAAGATTGGTTAAAAACCGAAATTGGATTAGAATAAGCCTAGGGAGGACGAAAACGACCTAAATGTTCAACCAATGACACAAAATGACACAAAATCACATATTGGATGCACAAGATTGCTTAGAAACCCTAATTGGATTTGAATAAGCCTAAGGAGGACGAAAATGACCTAAATGTGCAACCAATGACACAAAATCACATATTGGATGCACAAGATTGGTTAAAAACCCAAATTGGATTGGAATAAGCCTAGGGAAGACGAAAATGACCTAAATGTTCAAGCAATGACAAAAAATGACACAAAATCACATATTGGATGCACAAGATTGGTTAAAAACCCTAATTTGATTAGAATAAGCCTAGCGAGGACGAAAATGACCTAATTACCAATGACACAAAATCACTTATTATATGCACAAGATTGGTTAAAAACCCTAATTGGATTAGAATAAGCCTAGACCTAAATGTGCAACCAATGACACAAAATCACATATTGGATGCACAAGATTGGTTAAAAATCCAAATTGGATTAGAATAAGCCTAGGGAGGCCGAAAACGACCTAAATGTTCAACCAATGACACAAAATGACACAAAATCACATATTGGATGCACAAGATTGGTTAGAAACCCTAATTGGATTAGAATAAGCCTAGGGAGGACGAAAATGACCGAAATGTTTAACCAATGACACAAAATCACATATTGGATGCACAAGATTGGTTAAAAACCCTAATTGGATTAGAATAATCCTAGCGAGGACGAAAATGACCTAAAGGGATTACCAATAACAAAAATCACATATTGTAAGCACAAGATTGGTTAAAAACCCTAATTGGATTAGAATAAGCCTAGGGAGGACGAAAATGACCTAAATGTTCAACCTATGACAAAAAATGACACAAAATCACATATTGGATGCACAAGATTGGTTAAAAACCCTAATTAGATTAGAATAAGCCTAGGGAGTACGAAAATGACCTAATTGGATTACCAATGACACAAAATCACTTATTATATGCACAAGATTGGTTGAAAACCCTAATTGGATTAGAATAAGCCTAGACCTAAATGTGCAACCAATGACACAAAATCACATATTGGATGCACAAGATTGGTTAAAAACCCTATTTGGATTAGAATAAGCCTAGGGAGGACGAAATGACCTAAATGTTCAACCAATGACACAAAATCACATATTGGATGCACATGCTTGGTTAAAAACACTAATTGGATTAGAATAAGCCTAGGGAGGACGAAAATGACCTAAATGTGCAACCAATGAAACAAAATCACATATTGGATGCACAAGATTGGTTAAAAACCCTAATTAGATTAGAATAAGCCTAGGGAGGACGAAAATGACCTAAATGTTCAACCTATGACAAAATATGACACAAAATCACATATTGGATGGACAAAATTGGTTAAAAACCCAAATTGGATTAGAATAAGCCTAGGGAAGACGAAAATGACCTAATTACCAATGACACAAAATCACTTATTATATGCACAAGATTAGTTAAAAACCCTAATTGGATTAGAATAAGCCTAGACCTAAATGTGCAACCAATGACACAAAATCACATATTGGATGCACAAGATTGGTTAAAAATCCAAATTGGATTAGAATAAGCCTAGGGAGGCCGAAAACGACCTAAATGTTCAACCAATGACACAAAATGACACAAAATCACATATTGGATGCACAAGATTGGTTGGAAACCCTAATTGGATTAGAATAAGCCTAGGGAGGACGAAAATGACCTAAATGTGCAACTAATGACACAAAATCACATATTGGATGCACAAGATTGGTTAAAAACCCTAATTGGATTGGAATAAGCCTAGGGAAGACGAAAATGAACTAAATGTTCAACCAATGACAAAAAATGACACAAAATCACATATTGGATGCACAAGATTGGTTAAAAACCCAAATTGGATTGGAATAAGCCTCGGGAAGACGAAAATGACCTAAATGTTCAACCAATGACAAAAAATGACACAAAATCACATATTGGATGCACAAGATTGGTTAAAAACCCTAATTTGATTAGAATAAGCCTAGCGAGGACGAAAATGACCTAATTGGATTACCAATGACACAAAATCACTTATTATATGCACAAGATTGGTTAAAAACCCTAATTGGATTAGAATAAGCCTAGACATAAATGTGCAACCAATGACACAAAATCACATATTGGATGCACAAGATTGGTTAAAAACCCTAATTGGATTAGAATAAGCCTAGGGAGGACGAAAATGACCTAAATGTTCAACCAATGACACAAAATGACACAAAATCACATATTGGATGCACATGATTGGTTAAAAACCCTAATTGGATTAGAATAAGCCTAAGGAGAACGAAAATGACCTAAATGTGCAACCAATGACACATAATCACATATTGGATGCAAAAAATTGGTTAAATCCCTAATTGGATTAGAATAAACCTAGGGAGGACGAAAATGACCGAAATGTTTAACCAATGACACAAAATGACACAAAATCACATATTGGATGCACAAGATTGGTTAAAAACCCTAATTGGATTAGAATAAGCCTAGGGAGGACGAAAATGACCTAAATGTGCAACTAATGACACAAAATCACATATTGGATGCACAAGATTGGTTAAAAACCCTAATTGGATTGGAATAAGCCTAGGGAAGACGAAAATGACCAAATGTTCAACCAATGACAAAAAATGACACAAAATCACATATTGGATGCACAAGATTGGTTAGAAACCCTAATTAGATTAGAATAAGCCTAAGGAGGACAAAAATGACCTAAATGTGCAACCAATGACACAAAATCAGATATTGGATGCACAAGATTGGTTAAAAACCCTAATTGGATTAGAATAAGCCTATGGAGGACGAAAATGACCTAAATGTTCAACCAATGACACAAAATGACATAAAATCACATATTGGATGCAAAAGATTGGTTAAAAACCCTAATTGGATTAGAATAAGCCTAGGGAGGACGAAAATGACCTAAATGTGCAACTAATGACACAAAATCACATATTGGATGCACAAGATTGGTTAAAAACCCTAATTGGATTGGAATAAGCCTAGGGAAGACGAAAATGACCTAAATGTTCAACCAATGACAAAAAATGACACAAAATCACATATTGGATGCACAAGATTGGTTAAAAACCCTAATTGGATTAGAATAAGCCTAGGGAGGACGAAAATGACCTAAATGTGCAACCAATGACACAAAATCACATATTGGATGCACAAGATTCGTTAAAAACCCTAATTGGATTAGAATAAGCCTAGGGAGGACGAAAATGACCTAAATGTTCAACCAATGACAAAAAATGACACAAAATCACATATTGGATGCACAAGATTGGTTAAAAACCCTAATTGGATTAGAATAAGCCTAGCGAGGACGAAAATGACCTAATTGGATTACCAATGACACAAAATCACTTATTATATGCACAAGAATGGTTAAAAACCCTAATTGGATTAGAATATGCCTAGGGAGGACGAAATTTGCCTAAATGGTCAACCAATGACACAAAATCACATATTGGATGCACAAGATTGGTTAAAAACCCTAATTGGATTAGAATAAGCCTAGGGAGGACGAAAATGACCTAAATGTGCAACCAATGACACAAAATCACATATTGGATGCACAAGATTGGTTAAAAACCCTAATTGGATTAGAATAAGTCTAGGGAGGACCAAAATGACCTAAATGTTCAACCAATGACACAAAGTCACATATTGGATGCACAAGATTGGTTAAGAACCCTAATTGGATTAGAATAAGCCTAGGGAGGACTAAAATGACCTAATTGGATTACCAATGACATAAAATCACTTATTATATGCACAAGATTGGTTAAAAACCCTAATTGGATTAGAATAAGCCTAGGGAGGACAAAAATGACCTAAATGTGCAACCAATGACACAAAATCACATATTGGATGCACAAGATTGGTTAAAAACCCTAATTGGATTAGAATAAGCCTAGGGAGGACGAAAATGACCTAAATGTTCAACCAATGACACAAAATCGCATATGGGATGCACAACATTGGATTAAAATCCTAATTGGATTAGAATAAGCCTGGGGACGACGAAAATAACCTAAATGTTCAACCAATGACACAAAATCACATATTGGATGCACAAGATTGGTTAAAAACCCTAATTGGATTAGAATAAGCCTAGGGAGGACGAAAATGACCTAAATGTGCAACCAATGACACAAAATCACATATTGGATGCACAAGATTGGTTAAAAACCCTAATTGGATTAGAATAAGCCTAGGGAGGACGAAAATGACCTAAATGTTCAACCAATGACACAAATTGACACAAAATCGCATATGGGATGCACAACATTGGATTAAAATCCTAATTGGAGTAGAATAAGCCTGGGGAGGACGAAAATGACATAAATGTTCAACCAATGACACAAAATCACATATTGGATGCACAAGATTGGTTAAAAACCCTAATTGGATTAGAATAAGCCTAGGGAGGACGAAAATGACCTAAATGTGCAACCAATGACACAAAATCACATATTGGATGCACAAGATTGGTTAAAAACCCTAATTGGATTAGAATAAGCCTTGGGAGGACGAAAATGACCTAAATGTGCAACCAATGACACAAAATCACATATTGGATGCACAAGATTGGTTAAAAACCCAAATTGGATTAGAATAAGCTGAGGGAGGACGAAAACGACCTAAATGTTCAACCAATGACACAAAATGACACAAAATCACATATTGGATGCACAAGATTGGTTAGAAACCCTAATTGGATTAGAATAAGCCTAAGGAGGACGAAAATGACCTAAATGTGCAACCAATGACACAAAATCACATATTGGATGCACAAGATTGGTTAAAAACCCAAATTGGATTAGAATAAGCCTAGGGAGGACGAAAATGACCTAAATGTTCAACCAATGACACAAAATCACATATTGGATGCACAAGATTGGTTAAAAACCCAAATTGGATTAGAATAAGCCTAGGGAGGACGAAAATGACCTTAATGTTCAACCAATGACACAGAATCACATATTGGATGCACAAGATTGGTTAAAAACCCTAATTGGATTAGAATAAGCCTAGGGAGGACGAAAATGACCTAAATGTTCAACCAATGACACAAAATCACATATTGGATGCACAAGATTGGTTAAAAACCCTAATTGGATTAGAATAAGCCTATGGAGGACGAAAATGACTTAAATGTTCAACCAATGACACAAAATGACACAAAATCACATATTGGATGCACAAGATTGGTTAAAAACCCTAATTGGATTAGAATAAGCCTAGGGAGGACGAAAATGACCTAAATGTGCAACCAATGACACAAAATCAGATATTGGATGCACAAGATTAGTTAAAAACCCTAATTGGATTAGAATAAGCCTAGGGAGGACAAAAATGACCTAAATGTGCAACCAATGACACAAAATCACATATTGGATGCACAAGATTGGTTAAAAACCCTAATTGGATTAGAATAAGCATAGGGACGACCAAAATGACCTAAATGTTCAACCAATGACACAAAATCACATATTGGATGCACAAGATTGGTTAAAAACCCTAATTGGATTAGAATAAGTTTAGCGAGGACGAAAATGACCTAATTGGATTACAAATGACACAAAATCACATATTGGATGCACAAGATAGGTTAAAAACCCTAATTGGATTAAAATAAGCCTAGGGAGGACGAAAATGACCTAAATGTGCAACCAATGACACCAAATCACATATTGATGCACAAGATTGGTTAAAAACCATAAATGGACTAGAATAAGCCTCTAGAGGACGAACATGACCAAAATTTCAACCAATGACACAAAATAACACAAAATCGCATATTGGATGCAGAAGATTAATTAAAAACCCTAATTGGATTTGAATAAGCCTAGTGAGGACGAAAATGACCTAATTGAATTACCAATGACACAAAATCACTTATTATATGCACAAGATTGGTTAAAAACCCTAATTGGATTAGAATAAGCCTAGGGAGGACGAAAATGACCTAAATGTGCAACCAATGACACAAAATCACATATTGGATGCACAAGATTGGTTAAAAACCCTAATTGGATTAGAATAAGCCTAGGGAGGACGAAAATGACCTAAATGTTCAACCAATGACACAAAATGACACAAAATCACATATTGGATGCACAAGATTGGTTAAAAACCCTAATTGGATTAGAATAAGCCTAGGGAGGACGAAAATTACCTAAATGTTCAACCAATGACACAAAATGACACAAAATCACTTATTGGATGCACAAGATTGGTTAAAAACCCTAATTGGATTAGAATAAGCCTAGGGAGGACGAAAATGACCTAAATGTTCAACCAATGACACAAAATGACACAAAATCACATATTGGATGCACAAAATTGGTTAAAAACCCTAATTGGATTAGAATAAGCCTAGGGAGGACAAAAATGACCTAAATGTTCAACCAATGACACAAAATCACATATTGGATGCACAAGATTGGTTAAAAACCCTAATTGGATTAGAATAAGCCTAGGGAGGACGAAAATGACCTAAATTTTCAACCAATGACACAAAAACACATATTGGATGCACAAGATTGGTTAAAAACCCTAATTGGATTAGAATAAGCCTAGGGAGGACGAAAATGACCTAAATGTGCAACCAATGACACAAAATCACATATTGGATGCACAAGATTGGTTAAAAACCCTAATTGGATTAGAATAAGCCTAGGGAGGACGAAAATGACCTAAATGTTCAACCAATGACACAAAATGCACAAAATCACATATTGGATGCACAAGATTGGTTAAAAACCCTAATTGGATTAGAATAAGCCTAGGGAGGACGAAAATGATCTAAATGTTCAAGCAATGAGACAAAATCACATATTGGATGCACAAGATTGGTTAAAAACCCTAATTGGATTAGAATAAGCCTAGGGAGGACGAAAATGACCTAAATGTTCAACCAATGACACAAAATCACATATTGGATGCACAAGATTGGTTAAAAACCCTAATTGGATTAGAATAAGCCTAGGGAGGACGAAAATGACCTAAATGTTCAACCAATGACACAAAATCACATATTGGATGCACAAGATTGGTTAAAAACCCTAATTGGATTAGAATAAGCTTAGGGAGGGCGAAAATGACCTAAATGTTCAAGCAATGACACAAAATGACACAAAATCACATATTGGATGCACAAGATTGGTTAAAAACCCTAATTGGATTAGAATAAGCCTAGGGAGGACGAAAATGACCTAAATGTTCAACCAATGACACAAAATCACATATTGGATGCACAAGATTGGTTAAAAACCCTAATTGGATTAGAATAAGCCTAGCAAGGACGAAAATGACCTAAATGTTCAACCAATGACACAAAATGACACAAAATCACATATTGGATGCACAAGATTGGTTAAAAACCCTAATTGGATTAGAATAAGCCTAGGGAGGACAAAAATGACCTAAATGTTCAACCAATGACACAAAATCACATATTGGATGCACAAGATTGGTTAAAAACCCTAATTGGATTAGAATAAGCCTAGGGAGGACGAAAATGACCTAAATGTTCAACCAATGACACAAAATGACACAAAATCACATATTGGATGCAAAGATTGGTTAAAAACCCTAATTGGATTAGAATAAGCCTAGGGAGGACGAAAATGACCTAAATGTTCAACCAATGACACAAAATGACACAAAATCACATATTGGATGCACAAGATTGGTTAGAAACCCTAATTGGATTAGAATAAGCCTAAGGAGGACGAAAATGACCTAAATGTGCAACCAATGACACAAAATCACGTATTGGATGCAAAAGATTGGTTAAAAACCCAAATTGGATTAGAATAAGCCTAGGGAGGACGAAAATGACCTAAATGTTCAACCAATGACACAAAATGACACAAAATCACATATTGGATGCAAAAGATTGGTTAAGAACCCTAATTGGATTAGAATAAGCCTAGGGAGGACGAAAATGACCTAAATGTGCAACTAATGACACAAAATCACATATTGGATGCACAAGATTGGTTAAAAACCCTAATTGGATTAGAATAAGCCTAGGGAAGACGAATATGACCTAAATGTTCAACCAATGACAAAAATTGACACAAAATCACATATTGGATGCACAAGATTGGTTAAAAACCCTAATTGGATTAGAATAAGCCTAGCGAGGACGAAAATGACCTAATTGGATTACCAATGACACAAAATCACTTATTATGTTCATAAGATTGGTTAAAAACCCTAATTGGATTAGAATAAGCCTAGGGAGGACGAAAACGACCTAAATGTGCAACCAATGACACAAAATCACATATTGGATGCACAAGATTGGTTAAAAACCCTAATTGAATTAGAATAAGCATAGGGAGGACAAAGATGACCTAAATAAGCAACCAATGACACAAAATCACATATTGGATGCATAAGATTGGATAAAAACCCCAATTGGATTAGAATAAGCCTAGCGAGGACGAAAACGACCTAATTGGATTACCAATGACATAAAATGACTTATTATATGCACTAGATTGGTTAAAAACCCTAATTGGATTAGAATAAGCCTAGGGAGGTCAAAAATGACCTAAATGTGTAACCAATGACACAAAATCACATATTGGATGCACAAGATTGGTTAAAAACCCTAATTGGATTAGAATAAGCCTAGGGAGGACGAAAATGACCTAAATGTTAAACCAATGACACAAATTGACACAAAATCACATATGGGATGCACAAGATTGGATTAAAATCCTAATTGGATTAGAATAAACCTGGGGAGGACGCAAATGACCTAAATGTTCAACCAATGACACAAAATCACATATTGGATGCACAAGATTGGTTAAAAACCCTAATTGGATTAGAATAAGCCTACGGAGGACGAAAATGACCTAAATGTGCAACCAATGACACAAAATCACATATTGGATTCACAAGATTGGTTAAAAACCCTAATTGGATTAGAATAAGTCTAGGGAGGACAAAAATGACCTAAATGTTCAACCAATGACACAAAATGACACAAAATCATATATTGGATGCACAAGATTGGTTAAACACCCTAATTGGATTAGAATAATCCTAGCGTGGACGAAAATGACCTAAAGGGATTACCAATAACAAAAATCACATATTGTAAGCACAAGATAGGTTAAAAACCCTAATTGGATTAGAATAAGCCTAGGGAGGACGAAAATGACCTAATTGTTCAACCTATGACAAAAAATGACACAAAATCACATATTGGATGCACAAGATTGGTTAAAAACCCTAATTCGATTAGAATAAGCCTAGGGAAGACGAATATGACCTAAATGTTCAACCAATGATAAAAAATGACACAAAATCACATATTGGATGCACAAGATTGGTTAAAAACCCTAATTGGATTAGAATAAGCCTAGCGAGAACGAAAATGACCTAATTGGATTACCAATGACACAAAATCACTTATTATATTCACAAGATTGGTTAAAAACCCTAATTGGATTAGAATAAGCCTAAGGAGGACGAAAACGACCTAAATGTGCAACCAATGACACAAAATCACATATTGGATGCACAAGATTGGTTAAAAACCCTAATTGAATTAGAATAAGCATAGGGAGGACAAAAATGACCTAAATAAGCAACCAATGACACAAAATCACATATTGGATGCATAAGATTGGTTAAAAACCCCAATTGGATTAGAATAAGCCTAGCGAGTACGAAAACGACCTAATTGGATTACCAATGACATAAAATCACTTATTATATGCACAAGATTGGTTAAAAACCCTAATTGGATTAGAATAAGCCTAGGGAGGACAAAAATGACCTAAATGTGTAACCAATGACACAAAATCACATATTGGATGCACAAGATTGGTTAAAAACCCTAATTGGATTAGAATAAGCCTAGGGAGGACGAAAATGACCTAAATGTTCAACCAATGACACAAAATCACATATGGGGTGCACAAGATTGGATTAAAATCCTAATTGGATTAGAATAAGCCTGGGGAGGACGCAAATGACCTAAATGTTCAACCAATGACACAAAATCACATATTGGATGCACAAGATTGGTTAAAAACCCTAATTGGATTAGAATAAGCCTACGGAGGATGAAAATGACCTAAATGTGCAACCAATGACACAAAATCACATATTGGATGCACAAGATTGGTTAAAAACCCTAATTGGATTAGAATAAGTCTAGGGAGGACCAAAATGACCTAAATGTTCAACCAATGACACAAAATGACACAAAATCATATATTGGATGCACAAGATTGGTTAAACACCCTAATTGGATTAGAATAATCCTAGCGTGGACGAAAATGACCTAAAGGGATTACCAATAACAAAAATCACATATTGTAAGCACAAGATTGGTTAAAAACCCTAATTGGATTAGAATAAGCCTAGGGAGGACGAAAATGACCTAATTGTTCAACCTATGATAAAAAATGACACAAAATCACATATTGGAAGCACAAGATTGGTTAAAAACCCTAATTGGATTAGAATAAGCCTAGGGAAGACGAAAATGACCTAATTGTTCAACCTATGACAAAAAATGACACAAAATCACATATTGGATGCACAAGATTGGTTAGAAACCCTAATTTGATTAGAATAAGCCTAAGGAGGACAAAAATGACCTAAATGTGCAACCAATGACACAAAATCAGATATTGGATGCACAAGTTTGGTTAAAAACCCTAATTGGATTAGAATAAGCCTAGGGAGGACGAAAACGACCTAAATGTGCAACCAATGACACGAAATCACATATTGGATGCACAAGATTGGTTAAAAACCCTAATTGAATTAGA
>JBBPBQ010000006.1:7792900-7818485 GCA_037974755.1 Cicer yamashitae | reverse complement strand
GCAACCAATGACACAAAATCACATATTGGATGCATAAGATTGGTTAAAAACCCCAATTGGATTAGAATAAGCCTAGCGAGGACGAAAACGACCTAATTGGATTACCAATGACATAAAATCACTTATTATATGCACAAGATTGGTTAAAAACCCTAATTGGATTAGAATAAGCCTAGGGAGGACAAAAATGACCTAAATGTGTAACCAATGACACAAAATCACATATTGGATGCACAAGATTGGTTAAAAACCCTAATTGGATTAGAATAAGCCTAGGGAGGACTAAAATGACCTAAATGTTCAACCAATGACACAAATTGACACAAAATCACATATGGGATGCACAAGATTGGATTAAAATCCTAATTGGATTAAAATAAGCCTGGGGAGGACGCAAATGACCTAAATGTTCAACCAATGACACAAAATCACATATTGGATGCACAAGATTGGTTAAAAACCCTAATTGGATTAGAATAAGCCTACGGAGGATGAAAATGACCTAAATGTGCAACCAATGACACAAAATCACATATTGTTGGATGCACAAGATTGGTTAAAAACCCTAATTGGATTAGAATAAGTCTAGGGAGGACCAAAATGACCTAAATGTTCAACCAATGACACAAAATGACACAAAATCATATATTGGATGCACAAGATTGGTTAAACACCCTAATTGGATTAGAATAATCCTAGCGTGGACGAAAATGACCTAAAGGGATTACCAATAACAAAAATCACATATTGTAAGCACAAGATTGGTTAAAAACCCTAATTGGATTAGAATAAGCCTAGGGAGGACGAAAATGACCTAATTGTTCAACCTATGACAAAAAATGACACAAAATCACATATTGGAAGCACAAGATTGGTTAAAAACCCTAATTGGATTAGAATAAGCCTAGGGAAGACGAAAATGACCTAATTGTTCAACCTATGACAAAAAATGACACAAAATCACATATTGGATGCACAAGATTGGTTAGAAACCCTAATTTGATTAGAATAAGCCTAAGGAGGACAAAAATGACCTAAATGTGCAACCAATGACACAAAATCAGATATTGGATGCACAAGTTTGGTTAAAAACCCTAATTGGATTAGAATAAGCCTATGGAGGACGAAAATGACCTAAATGTTCAACCAATGACACAAAATGACATAAAATCACATATTGGATGCAAAAGATTGGTTAAAAACCCTAATTGGATTAGAATAAGCCTAGGGAGGACGAAAATGACCTAAATGTGCAACTAATGACACAAAATCACATATTGGATGCACAAGATTGGTTAAAAACCCTAATTGGATTGGAATAAGCCTAGGGAAGACGAAAATGACCTAAATGTTCAACCAATGACAAAAAATGACACAAAATCACATATTGGATGCACAAGATTGGTTAAAAACCCTAATTGGATTAGAATAAGCCTAGGGAGGACGAAAATGACCTAAATGTGCAACCAATGACACAAAATCACATATTGGATGCACAAGATTGGTTAAAAACCCTAATTGGATTAGAATAAGCCTAGGGAGGACGAAAATAACCTAAATTTTCAACCAATGACACAAAATGACACAAAATCACATATTAGATGCACAAGATTGGTTAAAAACCCTAATTGGATTAGAATAAGCCTAGCGAGGACGAAAATGACCTAATTGGATTACCAATGACACAAAATCACTTATTATATGCACAAGATTGGTTAAAAACCCTAATTGGATTAGAATAAGCCTAGGGAGGACGAAAATGACCTAAATGTGCAACCAATGACACAAAATCACATATTGGATGCACAAGATTGGTTAAAAACCCTAATTGGATTAGAATAAGCCTAGGGAGGACGAAAATGACCTAAATGTGCAACCGATGACACAAAGTCACATATTGGATGCACAAGATTGGTTAAAAACCCTAATTGGATTAGAATAAGCCTAGGGAGGACGAAAATGACCTAAATGTTCAACCACTGACCCAAAATGACACAAAATCACATATTGGATGCACAAGAATGGTTAAAAACCCTAATTGGATTAGAATAAGCCTAGCGAGGACGAAAATGACCTAATTGGATTACCAATGACACAAAATCACTTATTATATGCACAAGATTGGTTAAAAACCCTAATTGGATTAGAATAAGCCTAGGGAGGACGAAAATGACCTAAATGTGCAACCAATGACACAAAATCACATATTGGATGCACAAGATTGGTTAAAAACCCTAATTGGATTAGAATAAGCCTAGGGAGGAAAAAATGACCTAAATGTTCAACCAATGACACAAAATCACATATTGGATGCAAAAGATTGGTTAAAAACCCTAATTGGATTAGAATAAGCCTATGGAGGACAAGAATGACCTAATTGGATTACCAATGACACAAAATCACTTATTATATACACAAGATTGGTTAAAAACGCTAATTAGATTAGAATAAGCCTACGGAGGACGAAAATGACCTAAATGTTCAACCAATGACACAAAATCACATACTGGATGCACAAGATTGGTTAAAAACCCAAATTGGATTAGAATAAGCGTAGGGAGGACGAAAATGACCTAAATGTTCAACCAATGACACAAAATCAAATATTGGATGCACAAGATTGGTTAAAAACCCTAATTGGATTAGAATAAGCATAGGGAGGACGAAAATGACCTAAATGTGCAACCAATGACACAAAATCACTTATTATATGCACAAGATTGGTTAAAAACCCTAATTGGATTAGAATAAGCCTAGGGAGGACGAAAATGACCTAAATGTTCAACCAATGACACAAAATCACATATTGGATGCACAAGATTGGTTAAAAACCCTAATTGGATTATAATAAGCCTAGCGAGGACGAAAACGACCTAATTGGATTACCAATGACACAAAATCACTTATTATATGCACAAGATTGGTTAAAAACCCTAATTGGATTAGAATAAGCCTAGGGAGGACGAAAATGACCTAAATTTGCAACCAACGACACAAAATCACATATTGGATGCACAAGATTGGTTAAAAACCCTAATAGGATTAGAATAAGCCTAGGGAGGACGAAAATGACCTAAATGTTCAACCAATGACACAAAGTCACATATTGGATGCACAAGATTGGTTAAAAACCCTAATTGGATTAGAATATGCCTAGGGAGGACGAAAATGACCTAAATGTGCAACCAATGACACAAAATCACATATTGGATGCACAAGATTGGTTAAAAACCCTAATTGGATTAGAATAAGCCTAGGGAGGACGAAAATGACCTAAATGTTCAACCAGTGACCCAAAATGACACAAAATCACATATTGGATGCACAAGAATGGTTAAAAACCCTAATTGGATTAGAATAAGCCTAGCGAGGACGAAAATTACCTAATTGGATTACCAATGACACAAAATCACTCATTATATGCACAAGATTGGTTAAAAACCCTAATTGGATTAGAATAAGCCTAGGGAGGACGAAAATGACCTAAATGTGCAACCAATGACACAAAATCACATATTGGATGCACAAGATTGGTTAAAAACCCTAATTGGATTAGAATAAGCCTAGGGAGGACGAAATAGACCTAAATGTTCAACCAATGACACAAAATCACATATTGGATGCACAAGATTGGTTAAAAACCCTAATTGGATTAGAATAAGCCTAGGGAGGACGAAAATGACCTAAATGTTCAACCAATGACACAAAATCACATATTGGATGCACAAGATTGGTTAAAAACCCTAATTGGAATAGAATAACCCTAGGGAGGACGAAAATGACCTAAATGTTCAACCAATGACACAAAATGACACAAAATCACATATTGGATGCACAAGATTGGTTAAAAACCCTAATTGGATTAGAATAAGCCTAGGGAGGACGAAAATGACCTAAAAGGTCAACCAATGACACAAAATCACATATTGGATGCACAAGATTGGTTAAAAACCCTAATTGGATTAGAATAAGCCTAGGGAGGACGAAAATGACCTAAATGTTCAACCAATGACACAAAATCACATATTGGATGCACAAGATTGGTTAAAAACCCTAATTGGATTAGAATAAGCCTAGGGAGGACGAAAATGACCTAATCGGATTACAAATGACACAAAATCACTTATTATATGCACAAGATTGGTTAAAAACCCTAATTGGATTAGAATAAGCCTAGGGAGGACGAAAATGACCTAAATGTGCAACCAATGACACAAAAACACATATTGGATGCACAATATTGGTTAAAAACCCTAATTGGATTAGAATAAGCCTAGGGAGGACGAAAATGACCTAAATGTGCAACCAATGACACAAAATCACATATTGGATGCACAAGATTGGTTAAAAACCCTAATTGGATTAGAATAAGCCTAGCGATGACGAAAATGACCTAAATGTTCAACCAATGACACAAAGTCACATATTGGATTTACAAGATTGGTTAAAAACCCTAATTGGATTAGAATAAGTATAGCGAGGAAGAAAATGAACTTATTGGATTACCAATGACAAAAAATCACTTATTATATGCACAAGATTGGTTAAAAACCCTAATTGGATTAGAATAAGCCTAGGGAGGACGAAAATGACCTAAATGTGCAACCAATGACACAAAATCACATATTGGATGCACAAGATTGGTTAAAAACCCTAATTGGATTAGAATAAGCCTAGGGAAGACGAAAATGACATAAATGTTCAACCAATAACTCAAAATGACACAAAATCACATATTGGATGCATAAGATTGGTTAAAAATTCTAATTGGATTAGAATAAGCCTAGCGAGGACGACAATGACCTAATTGGATTACCAATGACATACAATCACTTATTATATGCACAAGATTGGTTAAAAACCCTAATTGGATTAGAATAAGCCTAGGGAGGATGAAAATGACTTAAATGTGCAACCAATGACACAAAATCACATATTGGATGCCCAAGATTGGTTAAAAACCCTAATTGGATTAGAATAAGCCTAGGGAGGACAAAAATGACCTAAATGTGCAACCAATGACACAAAATCACATATTGGATGCACAAGATTGGTTAAAAACCCTAATTGGATTAGAATAAGCATAGGGACGACCAAAATGACCTAAATGTTCAACCAATGACACAAAATCACATATTGGATGCACAAGATTGGTTAAAAACCCTAATTGGATTAGAATAAGTTTAGCGAGGACGAAAATGACCTAATTGGATTACAAATGACACAAAATCACATATTGGATGCACAAGATAGGTTAAAAACCCTAATTGGATTAAAATAAGCCTAGGGAGGACGAAAATGACCTAAATGTGCAACCAATGACACCAAATCACATATTGATGCACAAGATTGGTTAAAAACCATAAATGGACTAGAATAAGCCTCTAGAGGACGAACATGACCAAAATTTCAACCAATGACACAAAATAACACAAAATCGCATATTGGATGCAGAAGATTAATTAAAAACCCTAATTGGATTTGAATAAGCCTAGTGAGGACGAAAATGACCTAATTGAATTACCAATGACACAAAATCACTTATTATATGCACAAGATTGGTTAAAAACCCTAATTGGATTAGAATAAGCCTAGGGAGGACGAAAATGACCTAAATGTGCAACCAATGACACAAAATCACATATTGGATGCACAAGATTGGTTAAAAACCCTAATTGGATTAGAATAAGCCTAGGGAGGACGAAAATGACCTAAATGTTCAACCAATGACACAAAATGACACAAAATCACATATTGGATGCACAAGATTGGTTAAAAACCCTAATTGGATTAGAATAATTCTAGGGAGGACAAAAATGACCTAAATGTTCAACCAATGACACAAAATCACATATTGGATGCACAAGATTGGTTAAAAACCCTAATTGGATTAGAATAAGCCTAGCGAGGACGAAAATGACCTAAATGTTCAACCAATGACACAAAAAGACACAAAATCAGATATTGGATGCACAAGATTGGTTAAAAACCCTAATTGCATTAGAATAAGCCTAGGGAGGACGAAAATGACCTAAATGTTCAACCAATGACACAAAATGACACAAAATCACATATTGGATGCACAAGATTGGTTAAAAACCGTAATTGGATTAGAATAAGCCTAGGGAGGACAAAAATGACCTAAATGTGCAACCAATGACACAAAATCACATATTGGATGCACAAGATTGGTTAACAACCCTAATTGGATTAGAATAAGCCTAGGGAGGACGAAAATGACCTAATCGGATTACAAATGACACAAAATCACTTATTATATGCACAAGATTGGTTAAAAACCCTAATTGGATTAGAATAAGCCTAGGGAGGACGAAAATGACCTAAATGTGCAACCAATGACATAAAATCACATATTGGATGCACAAGATTGGTTAAAAACCCTAATTGGATTAGAATAAGCCTAGGGAGGACGAAAATGACCTAAATGTTCAACCAATGACACAAAATGACACAAAATCACAAGTTGGATGCACAAGATTGGTTAAAAACCCTAATTGGATTAGAATAAGCCTAAGGGGGACGAAAATGACCTAAATGTTTAACCAATGACACAAAATCACATATTGGATGCACAAGATTGGTTAAAAACCCTAATTGGATTAGAATAAGCCTAGGGAGGACGAAAATGACCTAAATGTTCAACCAATGACAAAAAATGACACAAAATCACATATTGGATGCCCAATATTGGTTAAAAACCCTAATTGGATTAGAATAAGCCTAGGGAGGACGAAAATGACCTAAATGTTCAACCAATGACACAAAATCACATATTGGATGCACAAGATTGGTTAAAAACCCTAATTGGATTAGAATAAGCCTAGGGAGGACGAAAATGACCTAAATGTTCAACCAATGACACAAAATCACATATTGGATGCACAAGATTGGTTAAAAACCCTAATTGGATTAGAATAAGCCTAGGGAGGATGAAAATGACCTAAATGTTCAACGAATGACACAAAATCACATATTGGATGCACAAGATTGGTTAGAAACCCTAATTGGATTAGAATAAGCCTAGGGAGGACGAAAATGACCTAAATGTTCAACCAATGACACATAATCTCATATTGGATGCACAAGATTGGTTAAAAACCCTAATTGGATTAGAATAAGCCTAGGGAGGACGAAAATGACCTAAATGTTCAACCAATGACACAAAATGACACAAAATCACATATTGGATGCACAAGATTGGTTAAAAACCGTAGTTGGATTAGAATAAGCCTAGGGACGACGAAAATGACATAAATAATCAACCAATGATACAAAATCACATATTGGATGTACAAGATTGGTTAAAAACCCTAATTGGATTAGAATAAGCCTAGGGAGGACAAAAATGACCTAAATGTTCAACCAATGACACAAAATCACGTATTGGATGCACAAGATTGGTTAAAAACCCTAATTGGATTAGAATAAGCCTAGGGAGGACGAAAATGACCTAAATGTTCAACCAATGACACAAAATCACATATTGGATGCACAAGATTGGTTAAAAACCCTAATTGGATTAGAATAAGCCTAGGGAGGACGAAAATGACCTAAATGTTCAACCAATGACACAAAATCACATATTGGATGCACAAGATTGGTTAAAAACCCTAATTGGATTAGAATAAGCCTAGGGAGGACAAAAATGACCTAAATATTCAACCAATGACAAAAAATCACATATTGGATGCACAAGATTGGTTAAAAACCCTAATTGGATTAGAATAAGCCTAGGGAGGACGAAAATGACCTAAATGTTCAACCAATGACACAAAATCACATATTGGATGCACAAGATTGGTTAAAAACCCTAATTGGATTAGAATAAGCCTAGGGAGGACGAAAATGACCTAAATGTTCAACCAATGACACAAAATCACATATTGGATGCACAAGATTGGTTAAAAACCCTAATTGGATTAGAATAAGCCTAGGGAGGACAAAAATGACCTAAATATTCAACCGATGACACAAAATCACATATTGGATGCACAAGATTGGTTAAAAACCCTAATTGGATTAGAATAAGCCTAGGGAGGACGAAAATGACCTAAATGTTCAACCAATGACACAAAATCACATATTGGATGCACAAGATTGGTTAAAAACCCTAATTGGATTAGAATAAGCCTAGCGAGGACAAAAATGACCTAATTGGATTACCAATGACAAAAAATCACTTATTATATGCACAAGATTGGTTAAAAACCCTAATTGGATTAGAATAAGCCTAGGGAGGACGAAAATGACCTAAATGTGCAACCAATGACACAAAATCACATATTGGATGCACAAGATTGGTTAAAAACCCTAATTGGATTAGAATATGCCTAGGGAGGACGAAAATGACCTAATTGGATTACCAATAACGAAAAATCACTTATTATATGCACAAGATTGGTTAAAAACCCTAATTGGATTAGAATAAGCCTAGGGAGGACGAAAATGACCTAAATGTGCAACCAATGACACAAAATCACATATTGGATGCACAAGATTGGTTAAAAACCCTAATTGGATTAGAATAAGCCTAGGGTGGACGAAAATGACCTAAATGTTCAACCAATGACACAAAATGACACAAAATCACATATTGGATACATCAGATTGGTTAAAAACCTTAATTGGATTAGAATAAGCCTAGGGAGGACGAAAATGACCTAAATGTTCAACCAATGACACAAAATGACACAAAATCACATATTGGATGCACAAGATTGGTTAAAAACCCTAATTGGATTAGAATAAGCATAGCGAGGACGAAAATGACCTAATTGCGTTACCAATGAAATAAAATCACTTATTATATGCACAAGATTGGTTAAAAACCCTAATTGGATTAGAATAAGCCTAGGGAGGACGAAAATGACCTAAATGTGCAACCAATGACACAAAATCACATATTGGATGCACAAGATTGGTTAAAAACCCTAATTGGATTAGAATAAGCCTAGGGAAGACGAAAATGACATAAATGTTCAACCAATAACTCAAAATGACACAAAATCACATATTGGATGCATAAGATTGGTTAAAAATTCTAATTGGATTAGAATAAGCCTAGCGAGGACGACAATGACCTAATTGGATTACCAATGACATACAATCACTTATTATATGCACAAGATTGGTTAAAAACCCTAATTGGATTAGAATAAGCCTAGGGAGGATGAAAATGACTTAAATGTGCAACCAATGACACAAAATCACATATTGGATGCCCAAGATTGGTTAAAAACCCTAATTGGATTAGAATAAGCCTAGGGAGGACAAAAATGACCTAAATGTGCAACCAATGACACAAAATCACATATTGGATGCACAAGATTGGTTAAAAACCCTAATTGGATTAGAATAAGCCTAGCGAGGACGAAAATCACCTAATTGGATTACCGATGACAGAAAATCACTTATTATATGCACAAGATTGGTTAAAAACCCTAATTGGATTAGAATAAGCCTAGGGAGGACGAAAATGACCTAAATGTGCAACCAATGACACAAAATCACATATTGGATGCACAAGATTGGTTAAAAACCCTAATTGGATTAGAATAAGCCTAGGGAGGACCAAAATGACGTAAATGTTCAACCAATGACACAAAGTCACATATTGGATGCACAAGATTGGTTAAAAACCCTAATTGGATTAGAATAAGTCTAGCGAGGAAGAAAATGAACTTAGTGGATTACCAATGACAAAAAATCACTTATTATATGCACAAGATTGGTTAAACCCTAATTGGATTAGAATAAGCCTAGGGAGGACGAAAATGACCTAAATGTGCAACCAATGACACAAAATCACATATTGGATGCACAAGATTGGTTAAAAACCCTAATTGGATTAGAATAAGCCTAGGGAGGACGAAAATGACCTAAATGTTCAACCAATGACACAAAATGACACAAAATCACATATTGGATGCACAAGAATGGTTAAAAACCCTAATTGGATGAGAATAAGCCTAGGGAGGACGAAAATGACCTAAATGTTCAACCAATGACACAAAATCACATATTGGATGCACAAGATTGGTTAAAAACCCTAATTGGATTAGAATAAGCCTAGGGAGGACGAAAATGACCTAAATGTTCAACCAATGACACAAAATCACATATTGGATGTAGAAGATTGGTTAAGAACCCTAATTGGATTAGAATAAGCCTAGGGAGGACGAAAATGACCTAAATGTTCAAACAATGACACAAAATCACACAAAATCACATATTGGATGCACAAGATTGATTAAAAACCCTAATTGGATTAGAATAAGCCTAACGAGGACGAAAATGACCTAATTGGGTTACCAATGAAATAAAATCACTTATTATATGCACAAGATTGGTTAAAAACCCTAATTGGATTCGAATAAGCCTAGGGAGGACGAAAATGACCGAAATGTGCAACCAATGACACAAAATCACATATTGGATGCACAAGAGTGGTTAAAAACCCTAATTGGATTAGAATATGTCTAGGGAGGACGAAAATGACCTAAATGTTCAACCAATGACACAAAATGACACAAAATCACATATTGGATGCACAAGATTGGTTAAAAACCCTAATTGGATTAGAATAAGCCTAGGGAGGACGAAAATGACGTAAATGTGCAACCAATGACACAAAATCACATATTGGATGCACAAGATTGGTTAAAAACCCTAATTGGATTAGAATAAGCCTAGGGAGGACGAAATGACCTAAATGTGTAACCAATGACACAAAATCAGATATTGGATGCACAAGATTGGTTAAAAACCCTAATTGGATTAGAATAAGCCTTGGGAGGACGAAAATGACCTAAATGTGCAACCAATGACACAAAATCACATATTGGATGCACAAGATTGGTTAAAAACCCAAATTGGATTAGAATAAGCTGAGGGAGGACGAAAACGACCTAAATGTTCATCCAATGACACAAAATGACACAAAATCACATATTGGATGCACAAGATTGGTTAGAAACCCTAATTGGATTAGAATAAGCCTAAGGAGGACGAAAATGACCTAAATGTGCAACCAATGACACAAAATCACATATTGGATGCAAAAGATTGGTTAAAAACCCAAATTGGATAAGAATAAGCCTAGGGAGGACGAAAATGACCTAAATGTTCAACCAATGACACAAAATGACACAAAATCACATATTGGATGCACAAGATTGGTTAAAAACCCTAAATTGATTAGAATAAGTTTAGCGAGGACGAAAATGACCTAATCGGATTACAAATGACACAAAATCACTTATTATATGCACAAGATTGGTTAAAAACCCTAATTGGATTAGAATAAGCCTAGGGAGGACGAAAATGACCTAAATGTGCAACCAATGACACAAAATCACATATTGGATGCACAAGATTGGTTAAAAACCCTAATTGGATTACAATAACCCTAGGGAGAACGAAAATGACCTAAATGTTCAACCAATGACACAAATTGACATAAAATCGCATATGGGATGGACAACATTGGATTAAAATCCTAATTGGATTAGAATAAGCCTGGGGAGGACAAAAATGACCTAAATGTTCAACCAATGACACAAAATCACATATTGGATGCACAAGATTGGTTAAAAACCCTAATTGGATTAGAATAAGCCTAGGGAGGACAAAAATGACCTAAATGTGCAACCAATGACACAAAATCACATATTGGATGCACAAGATTGGTTCAAAACCCTAATTGGATTAGAATAAGCCTAGGGAGGACGAAAATGACCTAAATGTGCAACCAATGACACAAAATCACATATTGGATGCACAAGATTGGTTAAAAACCCTAATTGGATTAGAATAAGCCTAGGGAGGACAAAAATGACCTAAATGTGCAACCAATGACACAAAATCACATATTGGATGCACAAGATTGGTTAAAAACCCAAATTGGATTAGAATAAGCCTACGGAGGACGAAAATGATCTAAATGTTCAACCAATGACACAAAATTACACAAAATCACATATTGGATGCATAAGATTGGTTAAAAACCCCAATTGGATTAGAATAAGCCTAACGAGGACGAAAATGACATAATTGGATTACCAATGACACAAAATGAGTTATTATATGCACAAAATTGGTTAAAAACCCTAATTGGATTAGAATAAGCCTAGGGAGGACGAAAATGACCTAAATGTGCAACCAATGACACAAAATCACACATTGGATGCACAAGATTGGTTAAAAACCCTAATTGGATTAGAATAAGCCTAGGGAGTACGAAAATGACGTAAATGTTAAACCAATGACACAAATTGACACAAAATCACATATGGGATGCACAAGATTGGATAAAAATCCTAATTGGATTAGAATAAGCCTGGGGAGGACGAAATTTGCCTAAATGTTCAACCAATGACACAAAATCACATATTGGATGCACAAGATTGGTTAAAAACCCTAATTGGATTAGAATAAGTCTAGGGAGGACCAAAATGACCTAAATGTGCAACCAATACCACAAAATCACATATTGGATGCACAAGATTGGTTAAAAACCCAAATTGACTTAGAATAAGCCTAGGGAGGACGAAAATGACCTAAATGTTCAACCAATGACACAAAATCACATATTGGATGCATAAGATTGGTTAAAAACCCTAATTGGATTAGAATAAGCCTAACGAGGACGAAAATGACCTAATTGGATTACCAATGACACAAAATCAGTTATCATATGCACAAGATTGGTTAAAAACCCTAATTGGATTAGAATAAGCCTAGGGAGGACGAAAATGACCTAAATGTGCAACCAATGACACAAAATCACATATTGGATGCACAAGATTGGTTAAAAACCCTAATTGGATTAGAATAAGCCTAGGGAGGACGAAAATGACCTAAATGTTCAACCAATGACACAAATTGACACAAAATCGCATATGGGATGCACAACATTGGATTAAAATCCTAATTGGAGTAGAATAAGCCTGGGGAGGACGAAAATGACATAAATGTTCAACCAATGACACAAAATCACATATTGGATGCACAAGATTGGTTAAAAACCCTAATTGGATTAGAATAAGCCTAGGGAGGACGAAAATGACCTAAATGTGCAACCAATGACACAAAATCACATATTGGATGCACAAGATTGGTTAAAAACCCTAATTGGATTAGAATAAGCCTAGGGAGGACGAAAATGACCTAAATGTTCAACCAATGTAACAAAATCACATATTGGATGCACAAGATTGGTTAAAAACCCTAATTGGATTAGAATAAGCCTAGGGAGGACGAAAATGACCTAAATGTTCAACCAATGACACAAAATGACACAAAACCACATATTGGATGCACAAGATTGGTTAAAAACCCTAATTGGATTAGAATAAGCCTAGGGAGGATGAAAATGACCTAAATGTTCAACCAATGACACAAAATCACATATTGGATGCACAAGATTGGTTAAAAACCCTAATTGGATTAGAATAAGCCTAGGGAGGACGAAAATGACCTAAATGTTCAACCAATGACACAAAATCACATATTGGATGCACAAGATTGGTTTAAAACCCTAATTGGATTAGAATAAGGCTAGGGAGAACAAAAATGACCTAAATGTTCAACCAATGACACAAAATGACACAAAATTACATATTGGATGCACAAGATTGGTTAAAAACCCTAATTGGATTATAATCAGCCTAGGGAGGACGAAAATAACCTAAATGTTCAACCAATGACACAAAATCACTAATTGGATGCACAAGATTGGTTAAAAACCCTATTTGGATTAGAATAAGCCTAGGGAGGACGAAAATGACCTAAATGTTCAACCAATGACACAAAATGACACAAAATCACATATTGGATGCACAAGATTGGTTAAAAACCCTAATTGGATTAGAATAAGCATAGCGAGGACGAAAATGACCTAATTGCGTTACCAATGAAATAAAATCACTTATTATATGCACAAGATTGGTTAAAAACCCTAATTGGATTAGAATAAGCCTAGGGAGGACGAAAATGACCTAAATGTGCAACCAATGACACAAAATCACATATTGGATGCACAAGATTGGTTAAAAACCCTAATTGGATTAGAATAAGCCTAGGGAGGACGAAAATGACGTCAATGTGCAACCAATGACACAAAATCACATATTGGATGCATAAGATTGGTTAAAAACCCTAATTAGATTAGAATAAGCCTAGGGAGGACGAAAATGGCCTAAATGTTCAACCAATAACACAAAATGACACAAAATCACATATTGGATGCATAAGATTGGTTAAAAATTCTACTTGGATTAGCATAAGCCTAGCGAGGACGAAAATGACCTAATTGGATTACCAATGACATAAAATCACTTATTATATGCACAAGATTGGTTAAAAACCCTAATTGGATTAGAATAAGCCTAGGGAGGACGAAAATGACCTAAATGTGCAACCAATGACACAAAATCACATATTGGATGCACAAGATTGGTTAAAAACCCTAATTGGATTAGAATAAGCCTAGGGAGGACGAAAATGACCTAAATGTTCAACCAATGACACAAAATCACATATTGGATGCACAAGATTGGTTAAAAACCCTAATTGGGTTAGAATAAGTTTAGCGAGGACGAAAATGACCCAATTGGATTACAAATGACACAAAATCACTTATTATATGCACAAGATTGGTTAAAAACCCTAATTGGATTAGAATAAGCCTAGGGAGGACGAAAATGACCTAAATGTGCAACCAATGACACAAAATCACATATTGGATGCACAAGATTGGTTAAAAACCCTAATTGGATTAGAATAAGCCTAGGGAGGACGACAATGACCTAAATGTTCAACCAATGACAAAAAATGACACAAAATCACATATTGGATGCACAAGATTGGTTAAAAACCCTAATTGGATTAGAATAAGCCTAGGGAGGACGAAAATGACCTAAATGTTCAACCAATGACCCAAAATGACACAAAATCACATATTGGATGCATAAGATTGGTTAAAAACCCGAATTGGATTAGAATAAGCCTAGAGAGGACGAAAATGAGCTAAATGTGCAACCAATGACACAAAATCACATATTGGATGCACAAGATTGATTAAAAACCCTAATTGGATTCGAATAAGCCTAGGGAGGACGAAATCACCTAATTGGATTACCGATGACAGAAAATCACTTATTATATGCACAAGATTGGTTAAAAACCCTAATTGGATTAGAATAAGCCTAGGTAGGACAAAAATGACCTAAATATGCAACCAATGACACAAAATCACATATTGGATGCACAAGATTGGTTAAAAACCCTAATTGGATTAGAATAAGCCTATGGAGGACGATAATGACCTAAATGTGCAACCAATGACACAAAATCACATATTGGATGCACAAGATTGGTTAAAAACCCTAATTGGATTAGAATAAGCCTAGCAGGACGAAAATGACCTAAATGTGCAACCAATGAGACTAAATCACATATTCGATGCACAAGATTGGTTAAAAACCCTAATTGGATTAGAATAAGCCTAGGGAGGACGAAAATGACCTAAATGTGCAACCAATGACACAAAATCACATATTCGATGCACAAGATTGGTTAAAAACCCTAATTGGATTAGAATAAGCCTAGGGAGGACGAAAATGACCTAAATGTGCAACCAATGACACAAAATCACATATTGGATGCACAAGATTGGTTAAAAACCCTAATTGGATTAGAATAAGCCTAGCGAGGATGAAAATGACCTAATTGGATTACCAATGACACAAAATCACTTATTATATGCACAAGATTGGTTAAAAACCCTAATTGGATTAGAATAAGCCTAGGGAGGACAAAAATGAACTAAATGTTCAACCAATGACACAAAATGACACAAAATCACATATTGGGTGCACAAGATTGGTTAAAAACCCTAATTGGATTAGAATAAGCCTAGGGAGGACGAAAATGACCTAAATATTCAACCAATGACACAAAATCACATATTGGATGCACAAGATTGGTTAAAAACCCTAATTGGATTAGAATAAGCCTAGGGAGGACGAAAATGACCTAAATGTTCAACCAATGACACAAAATCACATATTGGATGCACAAGATTGGTTAAAAACCCTAATTGGATTAGAATAAGCCTAGGGAGGACGAAAATGACCTAAATGTTCAACCAATGACACAAAATCACATATTGGATGCACAAGATTGGTTAAAAACCCTAATTGGATTAGAATAACCCTAGGGAGGACGAAAATGACCTTAATGTTCAACCAATGACACAAAATGACACAAAATCACATATTGGATGCACAAGATTGGTTAAAAACCCTAATTGGATTAGAATAAGCCTAGGGAGGACGAAAATGACCTAAATGTTCAACCAATGACACAAAATCACATATTGGATGCACAAGATTGGTTAAAAACCCTAATTGGATTAGAATAAGCCTAGGTAAGACGAAAATGACCTAAAAGTTCAACCAATGACACAAAATCACATATCGGATGCACAAGATTGGTTAAAAACCCTAATTGCATTAGAATAAGCCTAGGGAGGACTAAAATGACCTAAATGTTCAACCAATGACACAAAATGACACAAAATCACATTTTGGATGCACAAGATTGGTTAAAAACCCTAATTGGATTAGAATAAGCCTAGGGAGGACGAAAATGATCTAAATGTTCAACCAATGACACAAAATCACATATTGGATGCACAAGATTGGTTAAAAACCCTAATTGGATTAGAATAAGCCTAGGGAGGACCAAAATGACCAAAATGTTCAACCAATAACACAAATTCACATATTGGATGCACAAGATTGGTTAAAAACCCTAATTGGATTAGAATAAGCCTAGGGAGGACGAAAATGATCTAAATGTTCAACCAATGACACAAAATCACATATTGGATGCACAAGATTGGTTAAAAACCCTAATTGGATTAGAATAGGCCTAGGGAGGACCAAAATGACCTAAATGTTCAACCAATGACACAAAATCACATATTGGATGCACAAGATTGGTTAAAAACCCTAATTGGATTAGAATAAGCCTAGGGAGGACGAAAATGACCTAAATGTTCAACCAATGACACAAAATCACATATTGGATGCACAAGATTGGTTAAAAACCCAAATTGGGTGAGAATAAGCCTAGGGAGGACGAATATGACCTAATTGGATTACCAATGACAAAAAATCACTTATTATATGCACAAGATTGGTTAAAAACCCTAATTGGATTAGAATAAGCCTAGGGAGGACGAAAATGACCTAAATGTGCAACCAATGACACAAAATCACATATTGGATGCACAAGATTGGTTAAAAACCCTAATTGGATTAGAATAAGCCTAGGGATGACGAAAATGACCTAAATGTTCAACCAATGACACAAATTGACACAAAATCGCATATGGGATGCACAACATTGGATTAAAATCCTAATTGGATAAGAATAAGCCTGGGGAGGACGAAAATGACCTAAATTTTCAACCATTGACACAAAATCACATATTGGATGCACAAGATTGGTTAAAAACCCTAATTGGATTAGAATAAGCCTAGGGAGGACAAAAATGACCTAAATGTGCAACCAATGACACAAAATCACATATTGGATGCACAAGATTGGTTAAAAAGCCTAATTAGATTAGAATAAGCCTAGGGAGGACAAAAATGACCTAAATGTGCAACCAATGACACAAAATCACATATTGGATGCACAAGATTGGTTAAAAACCCTAATTGGATTAGAATAAGCCTTGGGAGGACGAAAATGACCTAAATGTGCAACCAATGACACAAAATCACATATTGGATGCACAAGATTGGTTAAAAACCAAAATTGGATTAGAATAAGCTGAGGGAGGACGAAAACGACCTAAATGTTCATCCAAGTACACAAAATGACACAAAATCACATATTGGATGCACAAGATTGGTTAGAAACCCTAATTGGACTAGAATAAGCCTAAGGAGGACGAAAATGACCTAAATGTGCAACCAATGACACAAAATCACATATTGGATGCAAAAGATTGGTTAAAAACCCAAATTGGATTAGAATAAGCCTAGGAAGGACGAAAATGACCTAAATGTTCAACCAATGACACAAAATGACACAAAATCACATATTGGATGCACAAGATTGGTTAAAAACCCTAAATTGATTAGAATAAGTTTAGCGAGGACGAAAATGACCTAATCGGATTACAAATGACACAAAATCACTTATTATATGCACAAGATTGGTTAAAAACCCTAATTGGATTAGAATAAGCCTAGGGAGGACGAAAATGACCTAAATGTGCAACCAATGACACAAAATCACATATTGGATGCACAAGATTGGTTAAAAACCCTAATTGGATTAGAATAAGCCTAGGGAGGACGAAAATGACCTAAATGTTCAACCAATGACACAAAATCACATATTGGATGCACAAGATTGGTTAAAAACCCTAATTGGATTAGAATAAGCCTAGGGAGGACGAAAATGACCTAAATGTTCAACCAATGACACAAAATCACATATGGGATGCACAAGATTGGATAAAAATCCTAATTGGATTAGAATAAGCCTAGGTAGGACGAAAATGACCTAAATGTTCAACCAATGACACAAAATCACATAGTTGAAGCACAAGATTGGTTAAAAACACTAATTGGATTACAATAAGCCTAGGGAGGACGAAAATGACCTAAATGTGCAACCAATGACACAAAATCACATATTATATGCACAAGATTGGTTAAAAACCCTAATTGGATTAGAATAAGCCTAGGGAGGACGAAAATGACCTAAATGTGCAACCAATGACACAAAATCACATATTCGATGCACAAATTGGTGAAAAACCTTAATTGGATTAGAATAAGCCTAGGGGGGACGAAAATGACCTAAATGTTCAACCAATGACACAAAATGACACAAAATCACATATTGGATGCACAAGATTGGTTAAAAACCCTAATTATATTAGAATAATCCTAACGAGGACGAAAATGACCTAATTGGATTACCAATAACACAAAATCACTTATTATATGCACAAGATTGGTTAAAAACCCTAATTGGATTAAAATAAACCTAGGGAGGACGGAAAATGACCTAAATGTGCAACCAATGACACAAAATCACATATTGGATGCACAACATTGGTTAAAAACCCTAATTGGATTAGAATAAGCCTAGGGAGGACGAAAATGACCTAAATGTTCAACCAATGACACAAAATGACACAAAATCACATATTGGATGCACAAGATTGGTTAAAAACCCTAATTAGATTTGAATAAGTCTAGGGAGGACAAAAATGACCAAAATGTGCAACCAATGACACAAAATCACATATTGGATGCACAAGATTGGTTAAAAACCCTAATTGGATTAGAATAAGCCTAGGGAGGACGAAAATGACCTAAATGTTCAACCAATGACACAAATTGACACAAAATCGCATATGGGATGCACAACATTGGATTAAAATTCTAATTGGATTAGAATAAGCCTGGGGAGGACAAAAATGACCTAAATGTTCAACCAATGACACAAAATCACATATTGGATGCACAAGATTGGTTAAAAACCCTAATTGGATTAGAATAAGCCTAGGGAGGACGAAAATGACCTAAATGTGCAACCAATGACACAAAATCACATATTGGATGCACAAGATTGGTTAAAAACCCTAATTGGATTAAAATAAGCCTAGGGAGGACGAAATTGACCTAAATTTTCAACCAATGACACAAAATCACATATTGGATGCACAAGATTGGTTAAAAACCCTAATTGGATTAGAATAAGCCTAGGGAGGACGAAAATGACCTAAATGTTCAACCAACGACACAAAATGACACAAAATCACATATTGGATGCACAAGATTGGTTAAAAACCCTAATTGGATTAGAATAACCCTAGGGATGTTGAAAAGGACCTAAATGTTCAACCAATGACACAAAATAACACAGAATCACATATTGGATGCACAAGATTGGTTAACAACCCTATATGGATTCGAATAAGCCTAGGGAGAACGAAAATGACCTAAATGTTCAACCAATGACACAAAATCACATATTGGATGCACAAGATTGGTTAAAAACCCTAATTGGATTAGAATAAGCCCAGGGAGGACGAAAATGACCTAAATGTTCAACCAATGACACAAAATCACATATTGGATGCACAAGATTGTTTAAAAACCCTAATTGGATTAGAATAAGCCTAGGGAGGACGAAAATGACCTAAATGTTCAACCAATGACACAAAATCACATATTGGATGTAGATGATTTTGTTAAAAACCCTAATTGGATTAGAATAAGCCTAGGGAGGACGAAAATGACCTAAATGTTCAACCAATGACACAAAATGACACAAAATCACGTATTGGATGCACAAGATTGGTTAAAAACCCTAATTGGATTAGAATAAGCCTAGCGAGTACGAAAATGACCTAATTGGGTTACCAATGAAATAAAATAACTTATTATATGCACAAGATTGGTTAAAAACCCTAATTGGATTAGAATAAGCCTAGGGAGGACGAAAATGACCTAAATGTGCAACCAATGACACAAAATCACATATTGGATGCACAAGATTGGTTAAAAACCCTAATTGGATTAGAATAAGCCTAGGGAGGACGAAAATGACCTAAATGTTCAACCAATGACACAAATTGACACAAAATCGCATATGGGATGCACAACATTGGATTAAAATCCTAATTGGAGTAGAATAAGCCTGGGGAGGACGAAAATGACATAAATGTTCAACCAATGACACAAAATCACATATTGGATGCACAAGATTGGTTAAAAACCCTAATTGGATTAGAATAAGCCTAGGGAGGACGAAAATGACCTAAATGTGCAACCAATGACACAAAATCACATATTGGATGCACAAGATTGGTTAAAAACCCTAATTGGATTAGAATAAGCCTAGGGAGGACGAAAATGACCTAAATGTGCAACCAATGACACAAAATCACATATTGGATGCACAAGATTGGTTAAAAACCCTAATTGGATTACAATAAGCCTAGCGAGGACGAAAATGACCTAATTGGATTACCAATGACACAAAATGACACAAAATCACATATTGGATGCATAAGATTGGTGAAAAACCCTAATTGGATAAGAATAAGCCTAGAGAGGACGAAAATGACCTAATTGGATTACCAATGACACCAAATGACTTATTATATGCACAAGATTGATTAAAAACCCTAATTGGATTAGAATAAGCCTAGCGAGGACAAAAATGACCTAATTGGATTACCAATGACAAAAAATCATTTATTATATTCGCAAGATTGGTTAAAAACCCTAATTGGATTAGAATAAGCCTAGGGAGGACAAAAATGATCTAAATGTGCAACCAATGACACAAAATCACATATTGGATGCCCAAGATTGGTTAAAAACCCTAATTGGATTAGAACAAGCCTAGGGAGGACGAAAATGACCTAAATATTCAACTAATGACACAAAATGACACAAAATCACTTATTATATGCACTAGATTGGTTAAAAACCCTAATTGGATTAGAATAAGCCTAGGGAGGACGAAAATGACCTAAATGTGCAACCACTGACACAAAATCACATATTGGATGCACAAGATTGGTTAAAAACCCTAATTGGATTAGAATAAGCCTAGCGAGGACGAAAATGACCTAATTGGATTACCAATGACACAAAATCACTTGTTATATGCACAAGATTGGTTAAAAACCCTAATTGGATTAGAATAAGCCTAGGGAGGACGAAAATGACCTAAATGTGCAACCAATGACACAAAATCACATATTGGATGCACAAGATTGGTTAAAAACCCTAATTGGATTAGAATAATCCTAGGGAGGACGAAAATGACCTAAATGTGCAACCAATGACACAAAATCACATATTGGATGCACAAGATTGGTTAAAAACCCTAATTGGATTAGAATAAGCCTAGGGAGGACGAAAATGACCTAAATGTTCAACGAATGACACAAATTGACACAAAATCGCATACGGGATGCACAACATTGGATTAGAATAAGCCTAGGGAGGACGAAAATGACCTAAATGTTCAACCAATTACACAAAATCACATATTGGATGCACAAGATTGGTTAAAAACCCTAATTGGATTAGAATAAGCCTAGGGAGGACGAAAATGACCTAAATGTGCAACCAATGACACAAAATCACATATTGGATGCACAAGATTGGTTAAAAACCCTAATTGGATTAGAATAATCCTAGGGAGGACGAAAATGACCTAAATGTTCAACCAATGACACAAAATGACACAAAATCACATATTGGATGCACAAGATTGGTTAAAAACCCTAATTGGATTAGAATAAGCCTAGCGAGGACGAAAATGACCTAATTGGACTACCAATGACACAAAATCACTTATTATATGCACAAGATTGGTTAAAAACCCTAATTGGATTAGAATAAGCCTAGGGAGGACGAAAATGACCTAAATGTGCAACCAATGACACAAAATCACATATTGGATGCACAAGATTGGTTAAAAACCCTAATTGGATTAGAATAAGCCTAGGGAGGACGAAAATGATCTAATTGGATTACCAATGACAAAAAATCACTTATTATATGCACAAGATTGGTTAAAAACCCTAATTGGATTAGAATAAGCCTAGGGAGGACGAAAATGACCTAAATGTGCAACCAATGACACAAAATCACATATTGGATGCACAAGATTGGTTAAAATCCCTAATTGTATTAGAATAAGCCTAGCGAGGAAGAAAATGACCTAATTGGATTACCAATGACACAAAATGACACAAAATCACATATTGGATGCATAAGATTGGTTAAAAAACCTAATTGGATGAGGATAAGCCTATCGAGGACGAAAATGACCTAATTGGATTACCAATGACACAAAATCACTTATTATATGCACAAGATTGGTTAAAAACCCTAATTAGATTAGAATAAGCCTAGGGAGGACGAAAATGATCTAAATGTGCAACCAATGACACAAAATCACATATTGGATGCACAAGATTGGTTTAAAACCCTAATTGGATTAGAATAAGCCTAGGGAGGACGAAAATGACCTAAATGTGCAACCAATGACACAAAATCACATATTGGATGCACAAGATTGGTTAAAAACCCTAATTGGATTAGAATAAGCCTAGGGAGGACGAAAATGACCTAAATGTTCAACCAATGACCCAAAATGACACAAAATCACATATTGGATGCATAAGATTGGTTAAAAACCCGAATTGGATTAGAATAAGCCTAGAGAGGACGAAAATGAGCTAAATGTGCAACCAATGACACAAAATCACATATTGGATGCACAAGATTGATTAAAAACCCTAATTGGATTCGAATAAGCCTAGGGAGGACGAAATCACCTAATTGGATTACCGATGACAGAAAATCACTTATTATATGCACAAGATTGGTTAAAAACCCTAATTGGATTAGAATAAGCCTAGGTAGGACAAAAATGACCTAAATATGCAACCAATGACACAAAATCACATATTGGATGCACAAGATTGGTTAAAAACCCTAATTGGATTAGAATAAGCCTATGGAGGACGATAATGACCTAAATGTGCAACCAATGACACAAAATCACATATTGGATGCACAAGATTGGTTAAAAACCCTAATTGGATTAGAATAAGCCTAGCAGGACGAAAATGACCTAAATGTGCAACCAATGAGACTAAATCACATATTCGATGCACAAGATTGGTTAAAAACCCTAATTGGATTAGAATAAGCCTAGGGAGGACGAAAATGACCTAAATGTGCAACCAATGACACAAAATCACATATTCGATGCACAAGATTGGTTAAAAACCCTAATTGGATTAGAATAAGCCTAGGGAGGACGAAAATGACCTAAATGTGCAACCAATGACACAAAATCACATATTGGATGCACAAGATTGGTTAAAAACCCTAATTGGATTAGAATAAGCCTAGCGAGGATGAAAATGACCTAATTGGATTACCAATGACACAAAATCACTTATTATATGCACAAGATTGGTTAAAAACCCTAATTGGATTAGAATAAGCCTAGGGAGGACGAAAATGACCTAAATGTGCAACCAATGACACAAAATCACATATTGGATGCACAAGATTGGTTAAAAACCCTAAATTGATTAGAATAAGCCTAGGGAGGACGAAAATGACCTAAATGTTCACCCAATGACACAAAATCACATATTGGATGCACAAGATTGGTTAAAAACCCTAATTGGATTAGAATAAGCCTAGGGAGGACGAAAATGACCTAAATGTGCAACCAATGACACAAAATCACATATTGGATGCAAAAGATTGGTTAAAAACCCTAATTGGATTAGAATAAGCTTAGGGAGGACGAAAATGACATAAATGTTCAACCAATGACACAAAATGACACAAAATCACATATTGGATGCACAAGATTGGTTAAAAACCCTAATTGGATTAGAATAAGCCTAGGGAGGACAAAAATGACCTAAATGTGCAACCAATGACACAAAATCACATATTGGATGCACAAGATTGGTTAAAAACCCAAATTGGATTAGAATAAGCCTAGGGAGGACGAAAATGACCTAAATGTGCAACCAATGACACAAAATCACATATTGGATGCACAAGATTGGTTAAAAACTCTAATTGGATTACAATAAGCCTAGGGTGGACGAAAATGACCTAAATGTGCAACCAATGACACAAAATCACATATTGGATGCACAAGATTGGTTAAAAATCCTAAATGGATTAGAATAAGCCTAGGGAGGACGAAAATGACCTAAATGTTCAACCAATGACACAAAATGACACAAAATCACATATTGGATGCACAAGATTGGTTAAAAACCCTAATTGGATTAGAATAAGCCTAGGGAGGACAAAAATGACCTAAATGTGCAACCAATGACACAAAATCACATATTGGATGCACAAGATTGGTTAAAAACCCTAATTAGATTAGAATAAGCCTAGGGAGGACAAAAATGACCTAAATGTGACAACCAATGACACAAAATCACATATTGGATGCACAAGATTGGTTAAAAACCCTAATTGGATTAGAATAAGCCTAGGGAGGACGAAAATGACCTAAATGTGCAACCAATGACACAAAATCACATATTGGATGCACAAGATTGGTTAAAAACCCTAATTGGAGTAGAATAAGCCTAGGGAGGACGAAAATGACCTAAATGTTCAACCCATGACACAAAACCACATATTGGATGCAGAAGATTGGTTAAAAACCCTAATTAGATTAGAATAAGCCTAGGAAGGACGAAAATGACCTAAATGTGGAACCAATGACACAAAATCACATATTAGATGCACAAGATTGGTTAAAAACCCTAATTGGATTAGAATAAGCCTAGGGAGGACGAAAATGACCTAATCGGATTACAAATGACACAAAATCACTTATTATATGCACAAGATTGGTTAAAAACCACCTAATTTGATTAGAATAAGCCTTGGGAGGACGAAAATGACCTAAATGTGCAACCAATGACACAAAATCACATATTGGATGCACA
>JBBPBQ010000006.1:7772197-7792890 GCA_037974755.1 Cicer yamashitae | reverse complement strand
GAGGACGAAAATGACCTAATCGGATTACAAATGACACAAAATCACTTATTATATGCACAAGATTGGTTAAAAACCACCTAATTTGATTAGAATAAGCCTTGGGAGGACGAAAATGACCTAAATGTGCAACCAATGACACAAAATCACATATTGGAAGCACAAGATTGGTTAAAAACCCTAATTGGATTAGAATAAGCCTAGGGAGGACGAAAATGACCTAAACGTTCAACCAATGACACAAATTGACACAAAATCGCATATGGGATGCACAACATTGGATTAAAATCCTAATTGGATTAGAATAAGCCTAGGGATGACGAAAATGACCAAAATGTTCAACCAATGACACAAAATCACATATTGGATGCACAAGATTGGTTAAAAACCCTAATTGGATTAGAATAAGCCTAGGGAGGACGAAAATGACCTAAATGTTCAACCAATGACACAAAATCACATATTGGATGCACAAGATTGGTTAAAAACCCTAATTGGATTAGAATAAGTTTAGCGAGGACGAAAATGATCTAATCGGATTACAAATGACACAAAATCACTTATTATATGCACAAGATTGGTTAAAAACCCTAATTGGATTAGAATAAGCCTAGGGAGGACGAAAATGACCTAAATGTTCAACCAATGACACAAATTGACACAAAATCGCATATGGGATGCACAACATTGGATTAAAATCCTAATTGGATTAGAATAAGCCTAGGGAGGACGAAAATGACCTAAATGTTCAACCAATGACACAAAATGACACAAAATCACATATTGGATGCACAAGATTGGTTAAAAACCGTAATTGGATTAGAATAAGCCTAGCGAGTACAAAGATGACCTAAATGTGCAACCAATGACACAAAATCACATATTGGATGCACAAGATTGGTTAAAAACCCTAATTGGATTAGAATAAGCCTAGGGAGGACGAAAATGACCTAATCGGATTACAAATGACACAAAATCACTTATTATATGCACAAGATTGGTTAAAAACCCTAATTGGATTAGAATAAGCCTAGGGAGGACGAAAATGACCTAAATGTGCAACCAATGACACAAAATCACATATTGGATGCACAAGATTGGTTAAAAACCCTAATTGGATTACAATAACCCTAGGGAGAACGAAAATGACCTAAATGTTCAACCAATGACACAAATTGACATAAAATCGCATATGGGATGGACAACATTGGATTAAAATCCTAATTGGATTAGAATAAGCCTGGGGAGGACAAAAATGACCTAAATGTTCAACCAATGACACAAAATCACATATTGGATGCACAAGATTGGTTAAAAACCCTAATTGGATTAGAATAAGCCTACGGAGGACGAAAATGACCTAAATGTGGAATCAATGACACAAAATCACATATTGGATGCACAAGATTGGTTAAAAACCCTAATTGGATTAGAATAAGTTTAGCGAGGACGAAAATGACCTAAATGTGCAACCAATGACACAAAATCACATATTGGATGCACAAGATTGGTTAAAAATCCTAATTGGATTAGAATAAGCCTAGGGAGGACGAAAATGACCTAAATGTTCAACCAATGACACAAAATCACATATTGGACGCACAAGATTGGTTAAAAACCCTAATTGGATTACAATAAGCCTAGGGAGGACGAAAATGACCTGAATGTGCAACCAATGACACAAAATCACATATTGGATGCACAAGATTGGTTAAAAACCCTAATTGGATTAGAATAATCCTAGCGAGGACGAAAATGACCTAAATGTGCAACCAATGACACAAAATCACATATGGGATGCACAAGATTGGATAAAAATCCTAATTGGATTAGAATAAGCCTAGGTAGGACGAAAATGACCTAAATGTTCAACCAATGACACAAAATCACATATTGGATGCACAAGATTGGTTAAAAACCCTAATTGGATTAGAATAAGCCTAGGGAGGACAAAAATGACCTAAATGTTCAACCAATGAAACAAAATCACATATTGGATGCAAAGATTGGTTAAAAACCCTAATTGGATTAGAATAAGCCTAGGGAGGACGAAAATGACCTAAATGTTCAACCAATGACACAAAATGACACAAAATCACATATTGGATGCACAAGATTGGTTAAAAACCCTAATTGGATTAGAATAAGCCTAGGGAGGACGAAAATGACCTAAATGTGCAACCAATGACACAAAATCACATATTGGATGCACAATAATGGTTAAAAACCCTAATTGGATTAGAATAAGCCTAGGGAGGACGAAAATGACCTAAATGTTCAACCAATGACACAAAATCACATTTTGGATGCACAAGATTGGTTAAAAACCCTAATTGGATTTGAATAAGCCTAGGGAGGACGAAAATGACCTAAATGTTCAACCAATGACACAAAATCACATATTGGATGCACAAGATTGGTTAAAAACCCTAATTGGATTAGAATAAGCCTAGGGAGGACGAAAATGACCTAAATGATTAACCAATGACACAAAATCACATATTGGATGCACAAGATTGGTTAAAAACCCTAATTGGATTAGAATAAGCCTAGGGAGGACGAAAATGACCTAAATGTTCAACCAATGACACAAAATCACATATTGGATGCACAAGATTGGTTAAAAACCCTAATTGGATTAGAATAAGCCTAGGGAGGACAAAAATGACCTAAATCTGCAACCAATGACACAAAATCACATATTGGATGCACAAGATTGGTTAAAAACCCTAATTGGATTAGAATAAGCCTAGGGAGGACGAAAATGACCTAAATGTGCAACCAATGACACAAAATCACATATTGGATGCACAAGATTGGTTAAAAACCCTAATTGGATTAGAATAAGCCTAGGGAGAACGAAAATGACCTAAATGTTCAACCAATGACACAAATTGACACAAAATCGCATATGGGATGCACAACATTGGATTAAAATCCTAATTGGATTAGAATAAGCCTGGGGAGGACAAAAATGACCTAAATGTTCAACCAATGACACAAAATCACATATTGGATGCACAAGATTGGTTAAAAACCCTAATTGGATTAGAATAAGCCTAGGGAGGACGAAAATGACCTAAATGTGGAACCAATGACACAAAATCACATATTGGATGCACAAGATTGGTTAAAAACCCTAATTGAATTAGAATAAGTTTAGCGAGGACGAAAATGACCTAACCGGATTACAAATGACACAAAATCACTTATTATATGCACAAGATTGGTTAAAAACCCTAATTGGATTAGAATAAGCCTAGGGAGGACGAAAATGACCTAAATGTTCAACCAATGACACAAATTGACACAAAATCGCATATGGGATGCACAATATTGGATTAAAATCCTAATTGGATTAGAATAAGCCTAGGGAGGACGAAAATGACCTAAATGTTCAACCAATGACACAAAATCACATATTGGATGCACAAGATTGGTTAAAAACCCTAATTGGATTAGAATAAGCCTAGGGAGGACGAAAATGACCTAAATGTGCAACCAATGACACAAAATCACATATTGGATTCACAAGATTGGTTAAAAACCCAAATTAGATTAGAATAAGCCTAGGAAGGACAAAAATGACCTAAATGTGCGACCAATGACACAAAATCACATATTGGATGCACAAGATTGGTTAAAAACCCTAATTGGATTAGAATAAGCCTAGGGAGGACGAAAATGACCTAAATGTTCAACCAATGACACAAAATCACATATTGGATGCACAAGATTGGTTAAAAACCCTAATTAGATTAGAATAAGCCTAGGGAGGACAAAAATGACCTAAATGTGCAACCAATGACACAAAATCACATATTGGATGCACAAGATTGGTTAAAAACCCTAATTGGATTAGAATAAGCCTAGGGAGGACAAAAATGACCTAAATGTGCAACCAATGACACAAAATCACATATTGGATGCACAAGATTGGTTAAAAACCCTAATTAGATTTGAATAAGCCTAGGGAGGACAAAAATGACCTAAATGTGCAACCAATGATACAAAATCACATATTGGATGCACAAGATTGGTTAAAAACCCTAATTGGATTAGAATAAGCCTAGGGAGGACGAAAATGACCTAAATGTTCAACCAATGACACAAATTGACACAAAATCGCATATGGGATGCACAACATTGGATTAAAATCCTAATTGGATAAGAATAAGCCTGGGGAGGACGAAAATGACCTAAATTTTCCACCAATGACACAAAATCACATATTGGATGCACAAGATTGGTTAAAAACCCTAATTGGATTAGAATAAGCCTAGGGAGGACAAAAATGACCTAAATGTGCAACCAATGACACAAAATCACATATTGGATGCACAAGATTGGTTAAAAACCCTAATTAGATTAGAATAAGCCTAGGGAGGACAAAAATGACCTAAATGTGACAACCAATGACACAAAATCACATATTGGATGCACAAGATTGGTTAAAAACCCTAATTGGATTAGAATAAGCCTAGGGAGGACGAAAATGACCTAAATGTGCAACCAATGACACAAAATCACATATTGGATGCACAAGATTGGTTAAAAACCCTAATTAGATTAGAATAAGCCTAGGGAGGACGAAAATGACCTAAATGTTCAACCAATGACACAAATTGACACAAAATCGCATATGGGATGCACAACATTGGATTAAAATCCTAATTGGATTAGAATAAGCCTGGGGAGGACGAAAATGACCTAAATGTTCAACCAATGACACAAAATCACATATTGGATGCACAAGATTGGTTAAAAACCCTAATTGGATTAAAATAAGCCTAGGGAGGACGAAAATGACCTAAATGTGGAACCAATGACACAAAATCACATATTGGATGCACAAGATTGGTTAAAAACCCTAAATTGATTAGAATAAGTTTAGCGAGGACGAAAATGACCTAATCGGATTACAAATGACACAAAATCACTTATTATATGCACAAGATTGGTTAAAAACCCTAATTGGATTAGAATAAGCCTAGGGAGGACGAAAATGACCTAAATGTGCAACCAATGACACAAAATCACATATTGGGTGCACAAGATTTGTAAAAAACCTTAATTGGATTAGAATAAGCCTAGGGAGGACGAAAATGACCTAAATGTTCAAGCAATGACACAAAATGACACAAAATCACATATTGGATGCATAAGATTGGTTAAAAACCCTAATTGGAATAGAATAATCCTAACGAGGACGAAAATGACCTAATTGGATTACCAATGACACAAAATCATATATTGGATGCACAAGATTGGTTAAAAACCCTAATTGGATTAGAATAAGCCTAGGGAGGACAAAAATGACCTAAATGTGCAACCAATGACACAAAATCACATATTGGATGCACAAGATTGGTTAAAAACCCTAATTGGATTAGAATAAGCCTAGGGAGGACGAAAATGACCTAAATGTTCAACCAATGACACAAAATCGCATATGGGATGCACAACATTGGATTAAAATCCTAATTGGATTAGAATAAGCCTGGGGACGACGAAAATAACCTAAATGTTCAACCAATGACACAAAATCACATATTGGATGCACAAGATTGGTTAAAAACCCTAATTGGATTAGAATAAGCCTAGGGAGGACGAAAATGACCTAAATGTGCAACCAATGACACAAAATCACATATTGGATGCACAAGATTGGTTAAAAACCCTAATTGGATTAGAATAAGCCTAGGGAGGACGAAAATGACCTAAATGTTCAACCAATGACACAAATTGACACAAAATCGCATATGGGATGCACAACATTGGATTAAAATCCTAATTGGAGTAGAATAAGCCTGGGGAGGACGAAAATGACATAAATGTTCAACCAATGACACAAAATCACATATTGGATGCACAAGATTGGTTAAAAACCCTAATTGGATTAGAATAAGCCTAGGGAGGACGAAAATGACCTAAATGTGCAACCAATGACACAAAATCACATATTGGATGCACAAGATTGGTTAAAAACCCTAATTGGATTAGAATAAGCCTAGCGAGGACGAAAATCACCTAATTGGATTACCGATGACAGAAAATCACTTATTATATGCACAAGATTGGTTAAAAACCCTAATTGGATTAGAATAAGCCTAGGGAGGACAAAAATGACCTAAATGTGCAACCAACGACAAAAAATCACATATTGGATGCACAAGATTGGTTAAAAACCCTAATTGGATTAGAATAAGCCTAGGGAGGACGAAAATGACCTAAATGTTCAACCAATGACACAAAATCACATATTGGATGCACAAGATTGGTTAAAAACCCTAATTGGATTAGAATAAGCCTAGGGAGGACGAAAATGACCTAAATGTTCAACCAATGACACAAAATCACATATTGGATGCACAAGATTGGTTAAAAACCCTAATTGGATTAGAATAAGCCTAGGGAGGACAAAAATGACCTAAATGTTCAACCAATGACACAAAATCACATGTTGGATGCACAAGATTGGTTAAAAACCCTAATTGGATTAGAATAAGCCTAGGGAGGACGAAAATGACCTAAATGTTCAACCAATGACACAAAATCACATATTGGATGCACAAGATTGGTTAAAAACCCTAATTGGATTAGAATATGCCTAGGGAAGAGGAAAATGACATAAATGTTCAACCCATGACACAAAATCACATATTGGATGCACAAGATTGGTTAAAAACACTAATTGGATTAGAATAAGCCTAGGGAGGACGAAAATGACCTAAATGTTCAACCAATTACACAAAATCACATATTGGATTCACAAGATTGGTTAAAAACCCAAATTGGATTAGAATATGCCTAGGGAAGAGGAAAATGACCTAAATGTACAACCCATGACACAAAATGACACAAAATCACATATTGGATGCACAAGATTGGTTAAAAACCCTAATTGGATTAGAATATGCCTAGGGAAGAGGAAAATGACCTAAATGTTCAACCCATGACACAAAATTACATATTGGATGCACAAGATTGGTTAAAAACCCTAATTGGATTAGAATAAGCCTAGGGAGGACGAAAATGACCTAAATGTTCAACCAATTACACAAAATGACACCAAATCACATATTGGATGCACAAGATTAGTTAAGAACCCTAATTGGATTAGAATAAGCCTAGGGAGGACGAAAATGACCTAAATGTTCAACCAATTACACAAAATGACACCAAATCACATATTGGATGCACAAGATTGGTTAAGAACCCTAATTGGATTAGAATATGCCTAGAGAGGACGAAAAAGACCTAAATGTTCAACCAATGACACAAAATCACATATTGGATGCACAAGATTGGTTAAAAACCCTAATTGGATTAGAATAAGCCTAGGGAGGACGAAAATGACCTAAATGTTCAACCAATGACACAAAATCACATATTGGATGCACAAGATTGGTTAAAAACCCTAATTGGATTAGAATAAGTTTAGCGAGGTGAAAATGACCTAATCGGATTACAAATGACACAAAATCACTTATTATATGCACAAGATTGGTTAAAAACCCTAATTGGATTAGAATAAGCCTAGGGAGGACGAAAATGACCTAAATGTGCAACCAATGACACAAAATCACATATTGGATGCACAAGATTGGTTAAAAACCCTAATTGGATTACAATAACCCTAGGGAGAACGAAAATGACCTAAATGTTCAACCAATGACACAAATTGACATAAAATCGCATATGGGATGGACAACATTGGATTAAAATCCTAATTGGATTAGAATAAGCCTGGGGAGGACAAAAATGACCTAAATGTTCAACCAATGACACAAAATCACATATTGGATGCACAAGATTGGTTAAAAACCCTAATTGGATTAGAATAAGCCTACGGAGGACGAAAATGACCTAAATGTGGAATCAATGACACAAAATCACATATTGGATGCACAAGATTGGTTAAAAACCCTAATTGGATTAGAATAAGTTTAGCGAGGACGAAAATGACCTAAATGTGCAACCAATGACACAAAATCACATATTGGATGCACAAGATTGGTTAAAAATCCTAATTGGATTAGAATAAGCCTAGGGAGGACGAAAATGACCTAAATGTTCAACCAATGACACAAAATCACATATTGGACGCACAAGATTGGTTAAAAACCCTAATTGGATTACAATAAGCCTAGGGAGGACGAAAATGACCTGAATGTGCAACCAATGACACAAAATCACATATTGGATGCACAAGATTGGTTAAAAACCCTAATTGGATTAGAATAATCCTAGCGAGGACGAAAATGACCTAAATGTGCAACCAATGACACAAAATCACATATGGGATGCACAAGATTGGATAAAAATCCTAATTGGATTAGAATAAGCCTAGGTAGGACGAAAATGACCTAAATGTTCAACCAATGACACAAAATCACATATTGGATGCACAAGATTGGTTAAAAACCCTAATTGGATTAGAATAAGCCTAGGGAGGACAAAAATGACCTAAATGTTCAACCAATGAAACAAAATCACATATTGGATGCAAAGATTGGTTAAAAACCCTAATTGGATTAGAATAAGCCTAGGGAGGACGAAAATGACCTAAATGTTCAACCAATGACACAAAATGACACAAAATCACATATTGGATGCACAAGATTGGTTAAAAACCCTAATTGGATTAGAATAAGCCTAGGGAGGACGAAAATGACCTAAATGTGCAACCAATGACACAAAATCACATATTGGATGCACAATAATGGTTAAAAACCCTAATTGGATTAGAATAAGCCTAGGGAGGACGAAAATGACCTAAATGTTCAACCAATGACACAAAATCACATTTTGGATGCACAAGATTGGTTAAAAACCCTAATTGGATTTGAATAAGCCTAGGGAGGACGAAAATGACCTAAATGTTCAACCAATGACACAAAATCACATATTGGATGCACAAGATTGGTTAAAAACCCTAATTGGATTAGAATAAGCCTAGGGAGGACGAAAATGACCTAAATGTTCAACCAATGACACAAAATCACATATTGGATGCACAAGATTGGTTAAAAACACTAATTGGATTAGAATTACTCTAGGGAGGACGTAAATGACCTAAATATTCAACCAATGACACAAAATCACATATTGGATGCACAAGATTGGTTAAAAACCCTAATTGGATTAGAATAAGCCTAGGGAGGACGAAAATGACCTAAATGTTCAACCAATGACACAAAATCACATATTGGATGCACAAGATTGTTTAAAAACCCTAATTGGATTAGAATAAGCCTAGTAAGGACGAAAATGACCTAATTGGATTACCAATGACACAAAATCACTTATTGTATGCACAAGATTGGTTAAAAACCCTAATTGGATTAGAATAAGCCTAGGGAGGACGAAAATGACCTAAATGTGCAACCAATGACACAAAATCACATATTGGATGCACAAGATTGGTTAAAAACCCTAATTAGATTAGAATAAGCCTAGGGAGGACGAAAATGACCTAAATGTTCAACCAATGACACAAATTGACACAAAATCGCATATGGGATGCACAACATTGGATTAAAATCCTAATTGGATTAGAATAAGCCTGGGGAGGACGAAAATGACCTAAATGTTCAACCAATGACACAAAATCACATATTGGATGCACAAGATTGGTTAAAAACCCTAATTGGATTAGAATAAGCCTAGGGAGGACAAAAATGACCTAAATGTGCAATCAATGACACAAAATCACATATTGGATGCACAAGATTGGTTAAAAACCCTAATTGGATTTGAATAAGCCTAGGGAGGACGAAAATGACCTAAATGTGCAATCAATGACACAAAATCACATATTGGATGCACAAGATTGGTTAAAAACCCTAATTGGATTAGAATAAGCCTAGGGAGGACAAAAATGACCTAAATGTGGAACCAATGACAAAAAAACACATATTGGATGCACAAGATTGGTTAAAAACCCTAATTGGATTAGAATAAGTCTATCGAGAACGAAAATGAACTTATTGGATTACCAATGACAGAAAATCACTTAATATATGCACAAGATTGGTTAAAGACCCTAATTGGATTAGAATAAGCCTAGGGAGGACGAAAATGACCTAAATGTGCAACCAATGACACAAAATCACATATTGGATGCACAAGATTGGTTAAAAACCCTAATTGGATTAGAATAAGCCTAGGGAGGACGAAAATGACCTAAATGTTCAACCAATGACACAAATTGACACAAAATCGCATATGGGATGCACAACATTGGATTAAAATCCTAATTGGATTAGAATAAGCCTAGGGAGGACGAAAATGACCTAAATGTTCAACCAATGACACAAAATGACACAAAATCACATATTGGATGCACAAGATTGGTTAAAAACCGTAATTGGATTAGAATAAGCCTAGGGAGGACGAAAATGACCTAAATGTTCAACCAATGACACAATATCACATATTGGATGCACAAGATTGGTTAAAAAACCTAATTGGATTAGAATAAGCCTAGGGAGGACAAAAATGACCTAAATGTTCAACCAATGACACAAAATGACTTATTATATGCACAAGATTGGTTAAAAACCCTAATTGGATTAGAATAAGCCTAGGGAGGACGAAAATGACCTAAATGTTCAACCAATGACACAAAATCACATATTGGATGCACAAGATTGGTTAAAAACCCTAATTGGATTAGAATAAGCCTAGGGAGGACAAAAATTACCTAAATGTTCAACCAATGATACAAAATGACACAAAATCACATAATGGATGGACAAGATTGGTTAAAAACCCTAATTGGATTAGAATAAGCCTAGGAGGACAAAAATGAGCTAAATGTTCAACCAATGACACAAACTCACATATTGGATGCACAAGATTGGTTAAAAACCCTAATTGGATTAGAATAAGCCTAGGGAGGACGAAAATGACCTAAATGTTCAACCAATGACACAAAATGGCACAAAATCACATATTGGATGCACAAGATTGGTTAAAAACCCTAATTGGATTAGAATAAGCCTAGCGAGGACGAAAATGACCTAAACGTTCAACCAATGACACAAAATCACATATTTGATGCACAAGATAGGTTAAAAACCCTAATTGGATTAGAATAAGCCTAGGGAGGACGAAAATGACCTAAATGTTCAACCAATGACACAAAATCACATATTGGATGCACAAGATTGGTTAAAAACCCTAATTGGATGAGAATAAGCCTATGGAGGATGAAAATGACCTAAATGTTCAACCAATGACACAAAATCACATATTGGATGCACAAGATTGGTTAAAAACCCTAATTGGATTAGAATAAGCCTAGGGAGGACGAAAATGACCTAAATATTCAATCGATGACACAAAATCACATATTGGATGCACAAGATTGGTTAAAAACCCTAATTGGATTAGAATAAGCCTAGGGAGGACGAAAATGACCTAAATGTTCAACCAATGACACAAAATCACATATTGGATGCACAAGATTGGTTAAAAACCCTAATTGGATTAGAATAAGCCTAGGGAGGACGAAAATGACCTAAATTTTCAACCAATGACACAAAAACACATATTGGATGCACAATATTGGTTAAAAACCCTAATTGAATTAGAATAAGCCTAGGGAGGACGAAAATGACCTAAATGTGCAACCAATGACACAAAATCACATATTGGATGCACAAGATTGGTTAAAAACCCTAATTGGATTAGAATAAGCCTAGGGAGGACGAAAATGACCTAAATGTTCAACCAATGACACAAATTGACACAAAATCGCATATGGGATGCACAACATTGGATTAAAATTCTAATTGGACTAGAATAAGCCTGGGGAGGACAAAAATGACCTAAATGTTCAACCAATGACACAAAATCACATATTGGATGCACAAGATTGGTTAAAAACCCTAATTGAATTAGAATAAGTTTAGCGAGGACGAAAATGACCTAATCGGATTACAAATGACACAAAATCACTTATTATATGCACAAGATTGGTTAGAAACCCTAATTGGATTAGAATAAGCCTTGGGAGGACGAAAATGACCTAAATGTGCAACCAATGACACAAAATCACATATTGGATGCACAAGATTGGTTAAAAACCCTAATTAGATTAAAATAAGCCTAGGGAGGACGAAAATGACCTAAATGTGCAACCAATGACACAAAATCACATATTGGATGCACAAGATTGGTTAAAAACCTAAATTAGATTAGAATAAGCCTAGGGAGGACAAAAATGACCTAAATGTGCAACCAATGACACAAAATCACATATTGGATGCACAAGATTGGTTAAAAACCCTAATTGGATTAGAATAAGCCTAGGGAGGACGAAAATGACCTAAATGTTCAACCAATGACACAAAATCACATATGGGATGCACAAGATTGGATAAAAATGCTAATTGGATTAGAATAGGCCTGGGGAGGACGAAATTTGCCTAAATGTTCAACCAATGACACAAAATCACATATTGGATGCACAAGATTGGTTAAAAACCCTAATTGGATTAGAATAAGCCTAGGGAGGACGAAAATGACCTAAATGTTCAACCAATGACACAAAATGACACAAAATCACATATTGGATGCACTAGATTGGTTAAAAACCCTAATTGGATTAGAATAAGCCTACGGAGGACGAAAATGACCTAAATGTTCAACAAATGACACAAAATGACACAAAATCACATATTGGATGCACAAGATTGGTTAAAAACCCTAATTGGATTAGAATAAGCCTAGGGAGGACGAAAATGACCTAAATGTTCAACCAATGACACAAAATCACATATTGGATGCACAAGATTGGTTAAAAACCCTAATTGGATTAGAATGAGCCTAGGGTGGACGAAAATGACCTAAATGTTCAACCAATGACACAAAATGACACATAATCACATATTGGATGCACAAGATTGGTTAAAAACCGTAATTGGATTAGAATAAGCCTAGGGAGGACGAAAATGACCTAAATGTTCAACCAATGACACAAAATCACATATTGGATGCACAAGATTGGTTAAAAACCCAAATTGGATTAGAATAAGCCTAGGGAGGACGAAAATGACCTAAATGTTCAACCAATGACACAAAATCACATATTGGATGCACAAGATTGGTTAAAACCCTAATTGGATTAAAAAGAGCATAGGGAGGACGAAAAAGACCTAAATGTTCAACCAATGACACAAAATCACATATTGGATGCACAAGATTGGTTAAAAACCCTAATTGGATTAGAATAAGCCTAGGGAGGACGAAAATGACCTAAATGTTCAACCAATGACACAAAATCACATATTGGATGCACAAGATTGGTTAAAAACCCTAATTGGATTAGAATAAGTTTAGCGAGGACGAAAATGACCTAAATGTGCAACCAATGACACAAAATCACATATTGGATGCACAAGATTGGTTAAAAATCCTAATTGGATTCGAATAAGCCTTGGGAGGACGAAAATGACCTAAATGTTCAACCAATGACACAAAATCACATATTGGATGCACAAGATTTGTTAAAAACCCTAATTGGATTACAATAAGCCTAGGGAGGACGAAAATGACCTAAATGTGCAACCAATGACACAAAATCACATATTGGATGCACAAGATTGGTTAAAAACCCTAATTGGATTAGAATAAGCCTAGGGAGGACAAAAATGACCAAAATGTGCAACCAATGACACAAAATCACATATTGGATGCAGAAGATTGGTTAAAAACCCTAATTGGATTAGAATAAGCCTAGGGAGGACAAAAATGACCTAAATGTGCAACCAATGACACAAAATCACATATTGGATGCACAAGATTGGTTAAAAACCCAAATTAGATTAGAATAAGCCTAGGGAGGACAAAAATGACCTAAATGTGCAACCAATGATACAAAATCACATATTGGATGCACAAGATTGGTTAAAAACCCTAATTGGATTAGAATAAGCCTAGGGAGAACGAAAATGACCTAAATGTTCAACCAATGACACAAATTGACACAAAATCGCATATGGGATGCACAACATTGGATTAAAATCCTAATTGGATTAGAATAAGCCTGGGGAGGACAAAAATAACCTAAATGTTCAACCAATGACACAAAATCACATATTGGATGCACAAGATTGGTTAAAAACCCTAATTGGATTAGAACAAGCCTAGGGAGAACGAAAATGACCTAAATGTGGAACCAATGACACAAAATCACATATTGGATGCACAAGATTGGTTAAAAACCCTAATTGGATTAGAATAAGTTTAGCGAGGACGAAAATGATCTAATCGGATTACAAATGACACAAAATCACTTATTATATGCACAAGATTGGTTAAAAACCCTAATTGGATTAGAATAAGCCTAGGGAGGACGAAAATGACCTAAATGTGCAACCAATGACACAAAATCACATATTCCATGCACAAGATTGCTTAAAAACCCTAATTGGATTAGAATAAGTTTAGCGAGGACAAAAACGACCTAATCGGATTACAAATGACACATAATCACTTATTATATGCACATGATTGGTTAAAAACCCTAATTGGATTAGAATAAGCCTAGGGAGGACGAAAATGACCTAAATGTGCAACCAATGACACAAAATCACATATTCGATGCACAAGATTGGTGAAAAACCCTAATTGGATTAGAATAAGCCTAGGGAGGACGAAAATGACCTAAATGTTCAACCAATGACACAAAATGACACAAAATCACATATTGGATGCACAAGATTGGTTAAAAACCCTAATTGGATTATAATAAGCCTAGGGAGGACAAAAATGACCTAAATGTGCAACCAATGACACAAAATCACATATTGGATGCATAAGATTGGTTAAAAACCCCAATTGGATTAGAATAAGCTTAGCGAGGATGAAAATGACCTAATTGGATTACCAATGACATAAAATCACTTATTATATGCACAAGATTGGTTAAAAACCCTAATTGGATTAGAATAAGCCTAGGGAGGACGAAAATGACCTAAATGTGCAACCAATGACACAAAATCACATATTCGATGCACAAGATTGGTGAAAAACCCTAATTGGATTAGAATAAGCCTAGGGAGGACGAAAATGACCTAAATGTTCAATCAATGACACAAAATGACACAAAATCACATATTGGATGCATAAGATTGGTTAAAAACCCTAATTGGAATAGAATAATCCTAACGAGGACGAAAATGACCTAATTGGATTACCAATGACACAAAATCATATATTGGATGCACAAGATTGGTTAAAAACCCTAATTGGATTAGAATAAGCCTAGGGAGGACAAAAATGACCTAAATGTGCAACCAATGACACAAAATCACATATTGGATGCACAAGATTGGTTAAAAACCCTAATTAGATTAGAATAAGCCTAGGGAGGACAAAAATGACCTAAATATACAGCCAATGACACAAAATCACATATTGGATGCACAAGATTGGTTAAAAACCCTAATTGGATTAGAATAAACCTAGGGAGGACGAAAATGACCTAAATGTTCAACCAATGACACAAATTGACACAAAATCGCATATGGGATGCACAACATTGGATTAAAATTCTAATTGGACTAGAATAAGCCTGGGGAGGACAAAAATGACCTAAATGTTCAACCAATGACACAAAATCACATATTGGATGCACAAGATTGGTTAAAAACCCTAATTGGATTAGAATAAGCCTAGGGAGGACGAAAATGACCTAAATGTGGAACCAATGACACAAAATCACATATTGGATGCACAAGATTGGTTAAAAACCCTAATTGGATTAGAATAAGCCTAGGGAGGACAAAAATGACCTAAATGTGCAACCAATGACACAAAATCACATATTGGATGCACAAGATTGGTTAAAAACTCTAATTGGATTAGAATAAGCCTAGGGAGGACAAAAATGACCTAAATGTGCAACCAATGACACAAAATCACATATTGGATGCACAAGATTGGTTAAAAACCCTAATTGGATTAGAATAAGCCTAGGGAGGACGAAAATGACCTAAATGTTCAACCAATGACACAAAATCACATATGGGATGCACAAGATTGGATAAAAATGCTAATTGGATTAGAATAGGCCTGGGGAGGACGAAATTTGCCTAAATGTTCAACCAATGACACAAAATCACATATTGGATGCACAAGATTGGTTAAAAACCCTAATTGGATTAGAATAAGCCTAGGGAGGACGAAAATGACCTAAATGTTCAACCAATGACACAAAATGACACAAAATCACATATTGGATGCACAAGATTTGATAAAAACCCTAATTGGATTAGAATAAGCCTAGGGAGGACGAAAATGACCTAAATGTTCAACCAATGACACAAAATCACATATTGGATGCACAAGATTGGTTAAAAACCCTAATTGGATTAGAATAAGTCTAGCGAGGACGAAAATGAACTTATTGGATTACCAATGACACAAAATCACTTATTATATGCACAAGATTGGTTAAAAACCCTAATTGGATTAGAATAAGCCTAGGGAGGACGAAAATGACCTAAATGTGCAACCAATGACACAAAATCACATATTGGATGCACAAGATTGGTTAAAAACCCTAAATTGATTAGAATAAGCCTAGGGAGGACGAAAATGACCTAAATGTTCACCCAATGACACAAAATCACATATTGGATGCACAAGATTGGTTAAAAACCCTAATTGGATTAGAATAAGCCTAGGGAGGACGAAAATGACCTAAATGTGCAACCAATGACACAAAATCACATATTGGATGCACAAGATTGGTTAAATACCCTAATTGGATTAGAATAAGCCTAGGGAGGACAAAAATGACCTAAATGTGCAACCAATGACACAAAATCACATATTGGATGCACAAGATTGGTTAAAAACCCTAATTGGATTAGAATAAGCCTAGGGAGGACGAAAATGACCTAAATGTTCAACCAATGACACAAAATGACACAAAATCACATATTGGATGCACAAGATTGGTTAAAAACCCTAATTAGATTAAAATAAGCCTAGCGAGGACGAAAATGACATAAATGTTCAACCAATGACACAAAATCACATATTGGATGCACAAGATTGGTTTAAAACCCTAATTGGATTAGAATAAGCCTATGGAGGACGAAAATGACCTAAATGTTCAACCAATGACACAAAATGACACAAAATCACATATTGGATGCACAAGATTGGTTAAAAACCCTAATTGGATTAGAATAAGCCTAGTAAGGACGAAAATGACCTAAATGTTCAACCAATGACACAAAATGACATAAAATCACATATTGGATGCACAAGATTGGTTAAAAACCCTAATTGGATTAGAATAAGCCTAGGGAGGACGAAAATGACCTAAATGTTCAACCAATGACACAAAATCACATATTGGATGCACAAGATTGGTTAAAAACCCTAGTTGGATTGGAATAAGCTTATGGAGGATGACAATGACCTAAATGTTTAACCAATGACACAAAATGACATAAAATCACAAATTGGATGCACAAGATTGGTTAAAAACCCTAATTGGATTAGAATAAGCCTAGGGAGGACGAAATTGACCTAAAAGTTCAACCAATGACACAAAATGACACAAAATCACATATTGGATGCACAAGATTGGTTAAAAACCCTAATCGGATTAGAATAAGCCTAGGGAGGACGACAATGACCTAAATGTTCAACCAATGACACAAAATGACATAAAATCACATATTGGATGCACAAGATTGGTTAAAAACCCTAATTGGATTAGAATAAGCCTAGGGAGGACGAAAATGACCTAAATGTTCAACCAATGACACAAAATCACATATTGGATGCACAAGATTGGTTAAAAACCCTAATTGGATTAGAATAAGCCTAGGGAGGACGAAAATGACCTAAATGTTCAACCAATGACACAAAATCACATATTGGATGCAGCAGATTGGTTAAAAACCCTAATTGGATTAGAATAAGCCTAGGGAGGACGAAAATGACCTAAATGTTCAACCAATAACACAAAATGATAAAAAAATCACATATTGGATGCACAAGATTGGTTAAAAACCCTAATTGGATTAGAATAAGCCTAGGGAGGACGAAAATGACCTAAATGTTCAACCAATGACACAAAATCACATATTGGATGCACAAGATTGGTTAAAAACCCTAATTAGATTAGAATAAGCCTAGGGAGGACGAAAATGACCTAAATGTGCAACCAATGACACAAAATCACATACTGGATGCACAAGATTGGTTAAAAACCCTAATTGGATTAGAATAAGCCTAGGGAGGACGAAAATGACCTAAATGTTCAACCAATGACACAAAATCACATATAGGATGCACAAGATTGGTTAAAAACCCTAATTGGATTAGAATAAGCCTAGGGAGGACGAAAATGACCTAAATGTGCAACCAATGACACAAAATCACATATTGGATGCACAAGATTGGTTAAAAACCCTAATTGGATTAGAATAAGCCTAGGGAGGACGAAAATGACCTAAATGTTCAACCAATGACACAAATTGACACAAAATCGCATATGGGATGCACAACATTGGATTAAAATCCTAATTGGAGTAGAATAAGCCTGGGGAGGACGAAAATGACATAAATGTTCAACCAATGACACAAAATCACATATTGGATGCACAAGATTGGTTAAAAACCCTAATTGGATTAGAATAAGCCTAGGGAGGACGAAAATGACCTAAATGTTCAACCAATGACACAAAATGCCATATTGGATGCACAAGATTGGTTAAAAACCCTAATTGGATTAGAATAAGCCTAGGGAGGACGAAAATGACCTAAATGTTCAACCAATGACACAAAATCACATATTGGATGCACAAGATTGGTTAAAAACCCTAATTGGATTAGAATAAGCCTTTGGAGCATGAAAATGACCTAAATGTTCAACCAATGACACAAAATCACATATTGGATGCACAAGATTGGTTAAAAACCCTAATTGGATTAGAATAAGCCTAGGGAGGACGAAAATGACCTAAATGTTCAACCAATGACACAAAATCACATATTGGATGCACAAGATTGGTTAAAAACCCTAATTGGATTAGAATAACCCTAGGGAGGACGAAAATGACCTTAATGTTCAACCAATGACACAAAATGACACAAAATCACATATTGGATGCACAAGATTGGTTAAAAACCCTAATTGGATTAGAATAAGCCTAGGGAGGACGAAAATGACCTAAATGTTCAACCAATGACACACAATGACACAAAATCACATATTGGATGCACAAGATTGGTTAAAAACCCTAATTGGATTAGAATAAGCCTAGGGAGGACGAAAATGACCTAAATGATCAACCAATGACACAAAATCACATATTGGATGCACAAGATTGGTTAAAAACCCTAATTGGATTAGAATAAGCCTAGGGACGACGAAAATGACCTAAATGTTCAACCAATGACACAAAATCACATATTGGATGCACAAGATTGGTTAAAAACCCTAATTAGATTAAAATAAGCCTAGGGAGGACGAAAATGACCTAAATGTTCAACCAATGACACAAAATAACATATTGGATGCACAAGATTGGTTAAAAACCCTAGTTGGATTGGAATAAGCCTAGGGAGGACGACAATGACCTAAATGTTCAACCAATGACAAAAAATTACATAAAATCACATATGGGATGCACAAGATTGGTTAAATACCCTAATTGGATTAGAATAAGCCTAGGGAGGACGAAATTGACCTAAAAGTTCAACCAATGACACAAAATGACACAAAATCACATATTGGATGCACAAGATTGGTTAAAAACCCTAATCAGATTAGAATAAGCCTAGGGAGGACGACAATGACCTAAATGTTTAACCAATGACACAAAATGACATAAAATCACATATTGGATGCACAAGATTGGTTAAAAACCCTAATTGGATTAGAATAAGCCTAGGGAGGAAGAAATTGACCTAAAAGTTCAACCAATGACACAAAATGACACAAAATCACATATTGGATGCACAAGATTGGTTAAAAACCCTAATTGGATTAGAATAAGCCTAGGGAGGACGAAAATGACCTAAATGTTCAACCAATGACACAAAATCACATATTGGATGCACAAGATTGGTTAAAAACCCTAATTAGATTAGAATAAGCCTAGGGAGGACGAAAATGACCTAAATGTGCAACCAATGACACAAAATCACATATTGGATGCACAAGATTGGTTAAAAACCCTAATTGGATTAGAATAAGCCTAGGGAGAACGAAAATGACCTAAATGTTCAACCAATGACACAAATTGACACAAAATCGCATATGGGATGCACAACATTGGATTAAAATCCTAATTGGATTAGAATAAGCCCGGGGAGGACAAAAATGACCTAAATGTTCAACCAATGACACAAAATCACATATTGGATGCACAAGATTGGTTAAAAACCCTAATTGGATTAGAATAAGCCTAGGGAGGACGAAAATGACCTAAATGTGGAACCAATGACACAAAATCACATATTGGATGCACAAGATTGGTTAAAAACCCTAATTGGATTAGAATAAGCCTAGGGAGGACGAAAATGACCTAAATGTTCAATCAATGACACAAAATGACACAAAATCACATATTGGATGCATAAGATTGGTTAAAAACCCTAATTGGAATAGAATAATCCTAACGAGGACGAAAATGACCTAATTGGATTACCAATGA
>JBBPBQ010000006.1:7743972-7771921 GCA_037974755.1 Cicer yamashitae | reverse complement strand
CAACCAATGACACAAAATCACATATTGGATGCACAAGATTGGTTAAAAACCCTAATTGGATTAGAATAAGCCTAGGGAGAACGAAAATGACCTAAATGTTCAACCAATGACACAAATTGACACAAAATCGCATATGGGATGCACAACATTGGATTAAAATCCTAATTGGATTAGAATAAGCCTGGGGAGGACAAAAATGACCTAAATGTTCAACCAACGACACAAAATCACATATTGGATGCACAAGACTGGTTAAAAACCCTAATTGGATTAGAATAAGCCTAGGGAGGACAAAAATGACCTAAATGTGGAACCAATGACACAAAATCACATATTGGATGCACAAGATTGGTTAAAAATCCTAATTGGATTAGAATAAACCTAGGGAGGACGAAAATGACCTAAATGTTCAACCAATGACACAAAATCACATATTGGATGCACAAGATTGGTTAAAAACCCTAATTGGATTACAATAAGCCTAGGGAGGACGAAAATGACCTAAATGTGCAACCAATGACACAAAATCACATATTGGATGCACAAGATTGGTTAAAAACCCTAATTGGATTAGAATAATCCTAGCGAGGACGAAAATGACATAAATGTGCAACAAATGACACAAAATCACATATGGGATGCACAAGATTGGATAAAAATCCTAATTGGATTAGAATAAGCCTAGGTAGGACGAAAATGACCTAAATGTTCAACCAATGACACACAATCACATATTGGATGCACGAGATTGGTTAAAAACCCTAATTGGATTACAATAAGCCTAGGGAGGACGAAAATGACGTAAATGTTCAACCAATGACACCAATTGACACAAAATCGCATATGGGATGCACAACATTGGATTAAAATCCTAATTGGATTAGAATAAGCCTGGGGAGGACGAAAATGACCTAAATTTCCAACCAATGACACAAAATCACATATTGGATGCACAAGATTGGTTAAAAACCCTAATTGGATTAGAATAAGTTTAGCGAGGACGAAAATGACCTAATCGGATTACAAATGACACAAAATCACTTATTATAGGCACAAGATTGGTTAAAAACCCTAATCGGATTAGAATAAGCCTAAGGAGGACGAAAATGACCTAAATGTGCAACCAATGACACAAAATCACATATTGGATGCACAAGATTGGTTAAAAACCCTAATTGGATTAGAATAAGCCTAGGGAGGACGAAAATGACCTAAATGTTCAACCAATGACACAAATTGACACAAAATCGCATATGGGATGCACAACATTGGATTAAAATCCTAATTGGATTAGAATAAGCCTAGGGAGGACGAAAATGACCTAAATGTTCAACCAATGACACAAAATCACATATTGGATGCACAAGTTTGGTTAAAAACCCTAATTGGATTAGAATAAGCCTAGGGAGGACGAAAATGACCTAAATGTGCAACCAATGACACAAAATCACATATTGGATGCACAAGATTGGTTAAAAACCCTAATTGGATTAGAATAAGCCTAGGGAGGACCAAAATGACAAAAATGTGCAACCAATGACACAAAATCACATATTGGATGCACAAGATTTGTTAAAAACCCTAATTGGATTACAATAAGCCTAGGGAGGACGAAAATGACCTAAATGTGCAACCAATGACACAAAATCACATATTGGATGCACAAGATTGGTTAAAAACCCTAATTGGATTAGAATAAGCCTAGGGAGGACAAAAATGACCAAAATGTGCAACCAATGACACAAAATCACATATTGGATGCAGAAGATTGGTTAAAAACCCTAATTGGATTAGAATAAGCCTAGGGAGGACAAAAATGACCTAAATGTGCAACCAATGACACAAAATCACATATTGGATGCACAAGATTGGTTAAAAACCCAAATTAGATTAGAATAAGCCTAGGGAGGACAAAAATGACCTAAATGTGCAACCAATGATACAAAATCACATATTGGATGCACAAGATTGGTTAAAAACCCTAATTGGATTAGAATAAGCCTAGGGAGAACGAAAATGACCTAAATGTTCAACCAATGACACAAATTGACACAAAATCGCATATGGGATGCACAACATTGGATTAAAATCCTAATTGGATTAGAATAAGCCTGGGGAGGACAAAAATAACCTAAATGTTCAACCAATGACACAAAATCACATATTGGATGCACAAGATTGGTTAAAAACCCTAATTGGATTAGAACAAGCCTAGGGAGAACGAAAATGACCTAAATGTGGAACCAATGACACAAAATCACATATTGGATGCACAAGATTGGTTAAAAACCCTAATTGGATTAGAATAAGTTTAGCGAGGACGAAAATGATCTAATCGGATTACAAATGACACAAAATCACTTATTATATGCACAAGATTGGTTAAAAACCCTAATTGGATTAGAATAAGCCTAGGGAGGACGAAAATGACCTAAATGTTCAACCAATGACACAAATAGACACAAAATCGCATATGGGATGCACAACATTGGATTAAAATCCTAATTGGATTAGAATAAGCCTGGAGAGGACAAAAATGACCTAAATGTTCAACCAATGACACAAAATCACATATTGGATGCACAAGATTGGTTAAAAACCCTAATTGGATTAGAATAAGCCTAGGGAGGACGAAAATGACCTAAATAAGGAACCAATGACACAAAATCACATATTGGATGCACAAGATTGGTTAAAAACCCTAATTGGATTAGAAGAAGTTTAGCGAGGACGAAAATGACCTAAATGTGCAACCAATCACACAAAATCACATATTGGATGCACAAGACTGGATAAAAATCCTAATTGGATTAGAATAAGCCTAGGTAGGACGAAAATGACCTAAATGTTCAACCAATGACACAAATTGACACAAAATCGCATATGGGATGCACAACATTGGATTAAAATCCTAATTGGATTAGAATAAGCCTGGGGAGGACAAAAATGACCTAAATGTTCAACCAATGACACAAAATCACATATTGGATGCACAAGATTGGTTAAGAACCCTAATTGGATTAGAATAAGCCTAGGGAGGACGAAAATGACCTAAATGTGGAACCAATGACACAAAATCACATATTGGATGCACAAGATTGGTTAAAAACCCTAATTGGATTAGAATAAGTTTAGCGAGGACGAAAATGGTCTAATCGGATTACAAATGACACAAAATCACTTATTATATGCACAAGATTGGTTAAAAACCCTAATTGGATTAGAATAAGCATAGGGAGGACGAAAATGACCTAAATGTGCAACCAATGACACAAAATCACATATTGGATGCACAAGATTGGTTAAAAACCCTAATTGGATTAGAATAAGCCTAGGGAGGACAAAAATGACCTAAATGTTCAACCAATGACACAAATTGACACAAAATCATATATGGGATGCACAACATTGGATTAAAATCCTAATTGGATTAGAATAAGCCTGGGGAGGACGAAAATGACCTAAATGTTCAACCAATGACACAAAATCACATATTGGATGCACAAGATTGGTTAAAAACCCTAATTGGATTAGAATAAGTTTAGCGAGGACGAAAATGGTCTAATCGGATTACAAATGACACAAAATCACTTATTATATGCACAAGATTGGTTAAAAACCCTAATTGGATTAGAATAAGCCTAGGGAGGACGAAAATGACCTAAATGTGCAACCAATGACACAAAATCACATATTGGATGCACAAGATTGGTTAAAAACCCTAATTGGATTAGAATAAGCCTAGGGAGGACGAAAATGACGTCAATGTGCAACCAATGACACAAAATCACATATTGGATGCATAAGATTGGTTAAAAACCCTAATTAGATTAGAATAAGCCTAGGGAGGACGAAAATGGCCTAAATGTTCAACCAATAACACAAAATGACACAAAATCACATATTGGATGCATAAGATTGGTTAAAAATTCTACTTGGATTAGCATAAGCCTAGCGAGGACGAAAATGACCTAATTGGATTACCAATGACATAAAATCACTTATTATATGCACAAGATTGGTTAAAAACCCTAATTGGATTAGAATAAGCCTAGGGAGGACGAAAATGACCTAAATGTGCAACCAATGACACAAAATCACATATTGGATGCACAAGATTGGTTAAAAACCCTAATTGGATTAGAATAAGCCTAGGGAGGACGAAAATGACCAAAATGTTCAACCAATGACACAAAATGACACAAAATCACATATTGGATGCACAAGATTGGTTAAAAACCCTAATTGGATTAGAATAAGCCTAGAGAGGACGAAAATGACCTAAATGTGCAACCAATGACACAAAATCACATATTGGATGCACAAGATTGGTTAAAAACCCTAATTGGATTAGAATAAGCCTAGGGAGGACGAAAATGACCTAAATGTGCAACCAATGACACAAAATCACATATTGGATGCACAAGATTGGTTAAAAACCCTAATTGGATTAGAATTAGCCTAGGGAGGACGAAAATGACCTAAATGTGCCACCAATGACACAAAATCACATATTGGATGCACAAGATTGGTTAAAAACCCTAATTGGATTAGAATAAGCCTAGGGAGGACGAAAATGACCTAAATGTGCAACCAATGACACAAAATCACATATTGGATGCACAAGATTGGTTAAAAACCCTAATTGGATTACAATAAGCCTAACGAGGACGAAAATGACCTAATTGGAGCACCAATGACACAAAATGACACAAAATCACATATTGGATGCATAAGATTGGTCAAAAACCCTAATTGGATTAGAATAAGCCTAGCGAGGACGAAAATGACCTAATTGGATTACCAATGACACAAAATCACTTATTATATGCACAAGATTGGTTAAAAACCCTAATTGGATTAGAATAAGCCTAGGGAGGACGAAAATGACCTAAATGTGAAACCAATGACACAAAATCACATATTGGATGCACAAGATTGGTTAAAAACCCTAATTGGATTAGAATAAGCCTAGGGAGGACGAAAATGACCTAAATGTTCAACCAATGACACAAATTGACACAAAATCATATATGGGATGCACAACATTGGATTAAAATCCTAATTGGATTAGAATAAGCCTGGGGAGGACGAAAATGACCTAAATGTTCAACCAATGACACAAAATCACATATTGGATGCACAAGATTGGTTAAAAACCCTAATTGGATTAGAATAAGCCTAGGGAGGACGAAAATGACCTAAATTTTCAACCAATGACACAAAAACACATATTGGATGCACAATATTGGTTAAAAACCCTAATTGAATTAGAATAAGCCTAGGGAGGACGAAAATGACCTAAATGTGCAACCAATGACACAAAATCACATATTGGATGCACAAGATTGGTTAAAAACCCTAATTGGATTAGAATAAGCCTAGGGAGGACGAAAATGACCTAAATGTTCAACCAATGACACAAATTGACACAAAATCGCATATGGGATGCACAACATAGGATTAAAATCCTAATTGGATTAGAATAAGACTGGGGAGGACAAAAATGACCTAAATGTTCAACCAATGACACAAAATCACATATTGGATGCACAAGATTGGTTAAGAACCCTAATTGGATTAGAATAAGCCTAGGGAGGACGAAAATGACCTAAATGTGGAACCAATGACACAAAATCACATATTGGATGCACAAGATTGGTTAAAAACCCTAATTGGATTAGAATAAGTTTAGCGAGGACGAAAATGGTCTAATCGGATTACAAATGACACAAAATCACTTATTATATGCACAAGATTGGTTAAAAACCCTAATTGGATTAGAATAAGCCTAGGGAGGACGAAAATGACCTAAATGTGCAACCAATGACACAAAATCACATATTCCATGCACAAGATTGCTTAAAAACCCTAATTGGATTAGAATAAGTTTAGCGAGGACAAAAACGACCTAATCGGATTACAAATGACACATAATCACTTATTATATGCACATGATTGGTTAAAAACCCTAATTGGATTAGAATAAGCCTAGGGAGGACGAAAATGACCTAAATGTGCAACCAATGACACAAAATCACATATTCGATGCACAAGATTGGTGAAAAACCCTAATTGGATTAGAATAAGCCTAGGGAGGACGAAAATGACCTAAATGTTCAACCAATGACACAAAATGACACAAAATCACATATTGGATGCACAAGATTGGTTAAAAACCCTAATTGGATTATAATAAGCCTAGGGAGGACAAAAATGACCTAAATGTGCAACCAATGACACAAAATCACATATTGGATGCATAAGATTGGTTAAAAACCCCAATTGGATTAGAATAAGCTTAGCGAGGATGAAAATGACCTAATTGGATTACCAATGACATAAAATCACTTATTATATGCACAAGATTGGTTAAAAACCCTAATTGGATTAGAATAAGCCTAGGGAGGACGAAAATGACCTAAATGTGCAACCAATGACACAAAATCACATATTCGATGCACAAGATTGGTGAAAAACCCTAATTGGATTAGAATAAGCCTAGGGAGGACGAAAATGACCTAAATGTTCAATCAATGACACAAAATGACACAAAATCACATATTGGATGCATAAGATTGGTTAAAAACCCTAATTGGAATAGAATAATCCTAACGAGGACGAAAATGACCTAATTGGATTACCAATGAAACAAAATCATATATTGGATGCACAAGATTGGTTAAAAACCCTAATTGGATTAGAATAAGCCTAGGGAGGACGAAAATGACCTAAATGTGCAACCAATGACACAAAATCACATATTGGATGCACAAGATTGGTTAAAAACCCTAATTAGATTAGAACAAGCCTAGGGAGGACAAAAATGACCTAAATGTGCAACCAATGACACAAAATCACATATTGGATGCACAAGATTGGTTAAAAACCCTAATTGGATTAGAATAAGCCTAGGGAGAACGAAAATGACCTAAATGTTCAACCAATGACACAAATTGACACAAAATCGCATATGGGATGCACAACATTGGATTAAAATCCTAATTGGATTAGAATAAGCCTGGGGAGGACAAAAATGACCTAAATGTTCAACCAATGACACAAAATCACATATTGGATGCACAAGATTGGTTAAAAACCCTAATTGGATTAGAATAAGCCTAGGGAGGACGAAAATGACCTAAATGTGCAACCAATGACACAAAATCACATATTGGATGCACAAGATTGGTTAAAAACACTAATTGGATTAGAATAAGCCTAGGGAGGACCAAATTGACCTAAATGTTCAACCAATGACACAAACTCACATATTGGATGCACAAGATTGGTTAAAAACCCTAATTGGATTAGAATAAGTCTAGGGAGGAAAAAAATGAACTTTAATGGATTTCCAATGACAAAAAATCACTTATTATATGCACAAGATTGGTTAAAAACCCTAATTGGATTAGAATAAGCCTAGGGAGGACGAAAATGACCTAAATGTGCAACCAATGACACAAAATCACATATTGGATGCATAAGATTGGTTAAAAACCCTAATTGAATTAGAATAAGCCTAGGGAGGACGAAAATGACCTAATTGGATTACCAATGACAAAAAATCACTTATTATATGCACAAGATTGGTTAAAAACCCTAATTGGATTAGAATAAGCCTAGGGAGGACGAAAATGACCTAAATGTGCAACCAATGACACAAAATCACATATTGGATGCACAAGATTGGTTAAAAACCCTAATTGGATTAGAATAAGCCTAGGGAGGACGAAAATGACCTAAATGTGCAACCAATGACACAAAATCACATATTGGATGCACAAGATTGGTTAAAAACCCCAATTGGATTAGAATAAGTCTAGCGAGGACGAAAATGAACTTATTGGATTACCAATGACACAAAATCACATATTGGATGCACATGATTGGTTAAAAACCCTAATTGGATTAGAATAAGTTTAGCGAGGACGAAAATGACCTAATTAGATTACAAATGACACAAAATCACTTATTATAAGAACAAGATTGGTTAACAACCTTAATTGGATTAGAATAAGCCTAGGGAGGACCTAAATGACCTAAATGTTCAACCAATGACACAAAGTCACATATTGGATGCACAAGATTGGTTAAAAACCCTAATTGGATTAGAATAGGTCTAGCGAGAACGAAAATGAACTTATTGGTTTACCAACGACAAAAAATCACTTATTATATGCCCAAGGTTGGTTAAAAACCCTAATTGGATTAGAATAAGCCTAGGGAGGACGAAAATGACCTAAATGTGCAACCAATGACACAAAATCACATATTGGATGCACAAGATTGGTTAAAAACCCTAATTGGATTAGAATAAGCCTAGGGAGAACGAAAATGACCAAAATGTTCACCCAATGACACAAATTGACACAAAATCACATATGGGATGCACAAGATTGGATAAAAATCCTAATTTGATTAGAATAAGCCTGGGGAGGACGAAAATGACCTAAATGTTCAACCAATGACACAAAATCACATATTGGATGCACAAGATTGGTTAAAAACCCTAATTGGATTAGAATAAGCCTAGGGAGGACGAAAATGACCTAAATGTGCAACCAATGACACAAAATCACATATTGGATGCACAAGATTGGTTAAAAATCGTAATTGGATTAGAATAAGCCTAGGGAGGACCAAAATGACATAAATGTTCAACCAATGACACAAAGTCACATATTGGATACACAAGATTGGTTAAAAACCCTAATTGGATTAGAATAAGTCTAGCGAGGACGAAAATGAACTTATTGGTTTACCAAGGACAAAAAATCACTTATTATATGCATAAGATTGGTTAAAAACCCTAATATGATTAGAATAAGCCTAGGGAGGACGAAAATGCCCTAAATGTGCAACCAATGACACAAAATCACATATTGGATGCATAAGATTGGTTAAAAACCTTAATTGGATTAAAACAAGCCTAGGGAGGACGAAAATGACCTAAATGTTCAACCAATGACACAAAATCACATATTGGATGCACAAGATTGGTTAAAAACCCTAATTGGATTAGAATAAGCCTAGCGAGGACAAAAATGACCTAATTGGATTACCAATGACAAAAAATCACTTATTATATGCACAAGATTGGTTAAAAACCCTAATTGGATTAGAATAAGCCTAGGGAGGACGAAAATGACCTAAATGTGCAACCAATGACACAAAATCACATATTGGATGCACAAGATTGGTTAAAAACCCTAATTGGATTAGAATAAGCCTAGGGAGGACGAAAATGACGTCAATGTGCAACCAATGACACAAAATCACATATTGGATGCATAAGATTGGTTAAAAACCCTAATTAGATTAGAATAAGCCTAGGGAGGACGAAAATGGCCTAAATGTTCAACCAATAACACAAAATGACACAAAATCACATATTGGATGCATAAGATTGGTTAAAAATTCTACTTGGATTAGCATAAGCCTAGCGAGGACGAAAATGACCTAATTGGATTACCAATGACATAAAATCACTTATTATATGCACAAGATTGGTTAAAAACCCTAATTGGATTAGAATAAGCCTAGGGAGGACGAAAATGACCTAAATGTGCAACCAATGACACAAAATCACATATTGGATGCACAAGATTGGTTAAAAACCCTAATTGGATTAGAATAAGCCTAGGGAGGACGAAATTGACCTAAATGTTCAACCAATGACACAAAATCACATATTGGATGCACAAGATTGGTTAAAAACTCTAATTGGATTACAATAAGCCTAGGGAGGACGAAAATGACCTAAATGTGCAACCAATGACACAAAATCACATATTGGATGCACAAGATTGGTTAAAAACCCTAATTGGATTAGAATAAGCATAGGGACGACCAAAATGACCTAAATGTTCAACCAATGACACAAAATCACATATTGGATGCACAAGATTGGTTAAAAACCCTAATTGGATTAGAATAAGTTTAGCGAGGACGAAAATGACCTAATTGGATTACAAATGACACAAAATCACATATTGGATGCACAAGATAGGTTAAAAACCCTAATTGGATTAAAATAAGCCTAGGGAGGACGAAAATGACCTAAATGTGCAACCAATGACACCAAATCACATATTGATGCACAAGATTGGTTAAAAACCATAAATGGACTAGAATAAGCCTCTAGAGGACGAACATGACCAAAATTTCAACCAATGACACAAAATAACACAAAATCGCATATTGGATGCAGAAGATTAATTAAAAACCCTAATTGGATTTGAATAAGCCTAGTGAGGACGAAAATGACCTAATTGAATTACCAATGACACAAAATCACTTATTATATGCACAAGATTGGTTAAAAACCCTAATTGGATTAGAATAAGCCTAGGGAGGACGAAAATGACCTAAATGTGCAACCAATGACACAAAATCACATATTGGATGCACAAGATTGGTTAAAAACCCTAATTGGATTAGAATAAGCCTAGGGAGGACGAAAATGACCTAAATGTTCAACCAATGACACAAAATGACACAAAATCACATATTGGATGCACAAGATTGGTTAAAAACCCTAATTGGATTAGAATAAGCCTAGCGAGGACGAAAATGACCAAATTGGATTGCCAATGACACAAAATCACTTATTATATGCACAAGATTTGTTAAAAACCCTAATTGGATTAGAATAAGCCTAGCGAGGACGAAAATGAACTTAATATTCAACCAATGACACAAAATCACATATTGGATGCACAAGATTGGTTAAAAACCCTAATTGGATTAGAATAAGCCTAGGGAGGACGAAAATGACCTAAATGTTCAACCAATGACACAAAATCACATATTGGATGCACAAGATTGGTTAAAAACCCTAATTGGATTAGAAAAAGGCTAGGGAGGACGAAAATGACCTAAATGTTCAACCAATGACACAAAATGACACAAAATCACATATTGGATGCACAAGATTGGTTAAAAATCCTAATTGTATTAGAATAAGCCTAGGGAGGACGAAAATGACCTAAATGTTCAACCAATGACACTAAATGACACAAAATCACATATTGGATGCACAAGATTGGTTAAAAACCCTAATTGGATTAGAATAAGCCTAGGGAGGACGAAAATGACCTAAATGTTCAACCAATGACACAAAATCACATATTGGATGCACAAGATTGGTTAAAAACCCTAATGGGATTAAAATAAGCCTAGGGAGGACGAAAATGACCTAAATGTTCAACCAATGACACAAAATGACACAAAATCACATATTGGATGCATAAGATTGGTTAAAAACCCTAATTGGATTAGAATAAGCCTAGGGAGGACGAAAATGACCTAAATGATCAACCAATGACACAAAATCACATATTGGATGCACAAGATTGGTTAAAAACCCTAATTGGATTAGAATAAGCCTAGGGAGGACGAAAATGACCTAAATGTGCAACCAATGACACAAAATCACATATTGGATGCACAAGATTGGTTAAAAAGCCTAATTGGATTAGAATAAGCCTAGGGAGGACGAAAATGACCTAAATGTGCAACCAATGACACAAAATCACATATTGGATGCACAAGATTGGTTAAAAACCCTAATTAGATTAGAATAAGCCTAGGGAGGACGAAAATGACCTAAATGTTCAACCAATGACACAAATTGACACAAAATCGCATATGGGATGCACAACATTGGATTAAAATCCTAATTGGATTAGAATAAGCCTGGGGAGGACAAAAATGACCTAAATGTTCAACCAACGACACAAAATCACATATTGGATGCACAAGACTGGTTAAAAACCCTAATTGGATTAGAATAAGCCTAGGGAGGACAAAAATGACCTAAATGTGGATCCAATGACACAAAATCACATATTGGATGCACAAGATTGGTTAAAAATCCTAATTGGATTAGAATAAACCTAGGGAGGACGAAAATGACCTAAATGTTCAACCAATGACACAAAATCACATATTGGATGCACAAGATTGGTTAAAAACCCTAATTGGATTACAATAAGCCTAGGGAGGACGAAAATGACCTAAATGTGCAACCAATGACACAAAATCACATATTGGATGCACAAGATTGGTTAAAAACCCTAATTGGATTAGAATAATCCTAGCGAGGACGAAAATGACCTAAATGTGCAACAAATGACACAAAATCACATATGGGATGCACAAGATTGGATAAAAACCCTAATTGGATTACAATAAGCCTAGGGAGGACGAAAATGACCTAAATGTTCAACCAATGACACAAATTGACACAAAATCGCATATGGGATGCACAACATTGGATTAAAATCCTAATTGGATTAGAATAAGCCTGGGGAGGACGAAAATGACATAAATGTTCAACCAATGACACAAAATCACATATTGGATGCACAAGATTGGTTAAAAACCCTAATTGGATTAGAATAAGCCTAGGGAGGACGAAAATGACCTAAATGTGGAACCAATGACACAAAATCACATATTGGATGCACAAGATTGGTTAAAAACCCTAATTGGATTAGAATAAGTTTAGCGAGGTGAAAATGACCTAATCGGATTACAAATGACACAAAATCACTTATTATATGCACAAGATTGGTTAAAAACCCTAATTGGATTAGAATAAGCGTAGGGAGGACGAAAATGACCTAAATGTGCAACCAATGACACAAAATCACATATTGGATGCACAAGATTGGTTAAAAACCCTAATTGGATTAGAATAAGCCTAGGGAGAACGAAAATGACCTAAATGTTCAACAAACGACACAAATTGACACAAAATCGCATATGGGATTCACAACATTGGATTAAAATCCTAATTGGATTAGAATAAGCCTGGGGAGGACAAAAATGACCTAAATGTTCAACCAATGACACAAAATCACATATTGGATGCACAATATTGGTTAAAAACCCTAATTGGATTAGAATAAGCCTAGGGAGGACGAAAATGACCTAAATGTGGAACCAATGACACAAAATCACATATTGGATGCACAAGATTGGTTAAAAACCCTAATTGGATTAGAATAAGCCTAGGGAGGACGAAAATGACCTAAATGTTTAACCAATGACACAAATTGACACAAAATCACATATGGGATGCACAAGATTGGATAAAAATCCTAATTGGATTAGAATAAGCCTGGGGATGACGAAATTTGCCTAAATGTTCAACCAATGACACAAAATCACATATTGGAAGCACAAGATTGGTTAAAAACCCTAATTGGATTAGAATAAGCCTAGGGAGGACGAAAATGACCTAAATGTGCAACCAATGACACAAAATCACATATTGGATGCACAAGATTGGTTAAAAACCCTAATTGGATTACAATAAGCCTAGGGAGGACGAAAATGACCTAAATGTGCAACCAATGACACAAAATCACATATTGGATGCACAAGATTGGTTAAAAACCCTAATTGGATTAGAATAAGCATAGGGACGACAAAAATGATCTAAATGTTCAACCAATGACACAAAATCAAATATTGGATGCACAAGATTGGTTAAAAACCCTAATTGGATTAGAATAAGTTTAGCGAGGATGAAAATGACCTAATTGGATTACAAATGACACAAAATCACTTATGATATGCACAACATAGGTTAAAAACCCTAATTGGATTAGAATAAGCCTAGGGAGGACGAAAATGACCTAAATGTGCAACCAATGACACCAAATCACATATTGGATGCACAAGATTGGTTAAAAACCCTAAATGGATTAGAATAAGCCTGGAGAGGACGAAAATGACCAAAATGTTCAACCAATGACACAAAATGACACAAAATCACATATTGGATGCACAAGATTGGTTAAAAACCCTAATTGGATTAGAATAAGCCTAGTGAGGACGAAAATGACCTAATTGAATTACCAATGACACAAAATCACTTATTATATGCACAAGATTGGTTAAAAACCCTAATTGGATTAGAATAAGCCTAGGGAGTACGAAAATGACCTAAATGTTCAACCAATGACAAAAAATGACACAAAATCACATATTGGATGCATAAGATTGGTTAAAAACCCTAATTGGATTAGAATAAGCCTAACTAGGACGAAAATGACATAATTGGATTACCAATGACACAAAATCAGTTATTATATGCACAAGATTGGTTAAAAACCCTAATTGGATTAGAATAAGCCTAGGGAGGACGAAAATGACCTAAATGTGCAACCAATGACACAAAATCACATATTGGATGCACAAGATTGGTTAAAAACCCTAATTGGATTACAATAAGCCTAGGGAGGACGAAAATGACCTAAATGTACAACCAATGACACAAAATCACATATTGGATGCACAAGATTGGTTAAAAACCCTAATTGGATTAGAATAAGCATAGGGACGACCAAAATGACCTTAATGTTCAACCAATGACACAAAATCAAATATTGGATGCCAAGATTGGTTAAAAACCCTAATTGGATTAGAATAAGTTTAGCGAGGACGAAAATGACCTAATTGGATTACAAATGACACAAAATCACTTATTATATGCACAAGATAGGTTAAAAACCCTAATTGGATTAGAATAAGCCTAGGGAGGACGAAAATGACCTAAATGTGCAACCAATGACACAAAATCACATATTGGATGCACAAGATTGGTTAAAAACCCTAATTGGATTAGAATAAGCATAGGGAGGATGAAAATGACCTAAATGTGCAACCAATGACACAAAATCACATATTGGATGCACAAGATTGGTTAAAAACCCTAATTGGATTAGAATAAGCCTAGGGAGGACGAAAATGACCTAAATGTTCAACCAATGACACAAATTGACACAAAATCGCATACGGGATGCACAACATTGGATTAGAATAAGCTTGGGGAGGACGAAAATGACCTAAATGTTCAACCAATGACACAAAATCACATATTGGATGCACAAGATTGGTTAAAAACCCTAATTGGATTAGAATAAGCCTAGGGAGGACAAAAATGACCTAAATGTGCAACCAATGACACAAAATCACATATTGGATGCACAAGATTGGTTAAAAACCCTAATTAGATTAGAATAAACCTAGGGAGGACGAAAATGACCTAAATGTGCAACCAATGACACAAAATCACATATTGGATGCACAAGATTGGTTAAAAACCCTAATTGGATTAGAATAAGCCTGGGGAGGACGAAAATGACCTAAATGTTCAACCAATGACACAAAATGACACAAACTCACATATTGGATGCACAAGATTGGTTAAAAACCCTAATTGGATTAGAATAAGCCTAGGGAGGACGAAAATGACCTAAATGTGCAACCAATGACACAAAATCACATATTGGATGCACAAGATTGGTTAAAAACCCTAATTGGATTAGAATAAGCCAAGGAGGACGAAAATGACCTAAATGTGCAACCAATGACACTAAGTCACATATTCGATGCACAAGATTGGTTAAAAACCCTAATTGGATTAGAATAAGCCTAGGGAGGAAGAAAATGACCTAAATGTGCAACCAATGACACAAAATCACAAATTGGATGCACAAGATTGGTTAAAAACCCTAATTGGATTAGAATAAGCCTAGGGAGGACGAAAATGACCTAAATGTTCAACCAATGACACAAAATCACATATTGGATGCACAAGATTGGTTAAAAACCCTAATTGGATTAGAATAAGCCTAAGGAGGAGGAAAATGAACTAAATGTTCAACCAATGACACAAAATGACACAAAATCACATATTGGATGCACAAGATTGGTTAAAAACCCTAATTGGATTAGAATAAGCCTAGGGAGGACGAAAATGACCTAAATGTTCAACCAATGACACAAATTGACACAAAATCATATATGGGATGCACAACATTGGATTAAAATCCTAATTGGATTAGAATAAGCCTGGGGAGGACGAAAATGACCTAAATGTTCAACCAATGACACAAAATCACATATTGGATGCACAAGATTGGTTAAAAACCCTAATTGGATTAGAATAAGCCTAGGGAGGACAAAAATGACCTAAATGTTCAACAAATGACACAAAATCACATATTGGATGCACAAGATTGGTTAAAAACCCTAATTGCATTAGAATAAGCCTAGGGAGGAGGAAAATGACCTAAATGTGCAACCAATGACACAAAATCACATATTGGATGCACAAGATTGGTTAAAAACCCTAATTGGATTAGAATAAGCCTAGGGAGGACAAAAATGACCTAAATGTGCAACCAATGACACAAAATCACATATTGCATGCACAAGATTGGTTAAAAACCCTAATTAGATTAGAATAAGCCTAGCGAGGACGAAAATCACCTAATTGGATTACCGATGACAGAAAATCACTTATTATATGCACAAGATTGGTTAAAAACCCTAATTGGATTAGAATAAGCCTAGGGAGGACAAAAATGACCTAAATGTGCAACCAATGACACAAAATCACATATTGGATGCACAAGATTGGTTAAAAACCCTAATTGGAATAGAATAAGCCTAGGGAGGACGAAAATGACCTAAATGTGCAACCAATGACACAAAATCACATATTGGATGCACAAGTTTTGTTAAAAACCCTAATTGGATTAGAATAAGCCTAGGGAGGACAAAAATGACCTAAATGTGCAACCAATGACACAAAATCACATATTGGATGCACAAGATTGGTTAAAAACCCTAATTGCATTAGAACAAGCATAGGGAGGACGAAAATGACCTAAATGTTCAACCAATGACACAAAATGACACAAAATCACATATTGGATGCACAAGATTGGTTAAAAACCCTAATTGGATTAGAATAAGCCTAGGGAGGACGAAAATGACCTAAATGTTCAACTAAAGACACAAAATCACATATTGGATGCACAAGATTGGTTAAAGACCCTAATTGGATTAGAATAAGCCTAGGGAGGACGAAAATGACCTAAATGTTCAACCAATAACACAAAATGACACAAAATCACAAATTGGATGCACAAGATTGGTTAAAAACCCTAATTGGATTAGAATAAGCCTAGGGAGGACGAAAATGACCTAAATGTTCAACCAATGACACAAAATCACATATTGGATGCACAAGATTGGTTAAAAACCCTAATTGGATTAGAATAAGCCTAGGGAGGACGAAAATGACCTAAATGTGCATCAAATGACACAAAATCACATCTTGGATGCACAAGATTGGTTAAAAATCCAAATTGGATTAGAATAAGCCTAGCGAGGACGAAAATGACCTAATTGGATTACCAATGACACAAAATCACTTATTATGTGCACAAGATTGGTTAAAAACCCTAATTGGATTAGAATATGCCTAGGGAGGACGAAAATGACCTAAACGTGCAACCAATGACACAAAATCACATATGGGATGCACAAGATTGGATAAAAATCCTAATTGGAATACAATAAGCCTAGGGAGGACGAAAATGACCTAAATGTTCAACCAATGACACAAAATCACATATTGGATGCACAAGATTGGTTAAAAACCCTAATTGGATTAGAATAAGTTTAGCGAGGACGAAAATGACCTAATCGGATTACAAATGACACAAAATCACTTATTATATGCACAAGATTGGTTAAAAACCCTAATTGGATTAGAATAAGCCTAGGGAGGACGAAAATGACCTAAATGTGCAACCAATGACACAAAAACACATATTGGATGCACAATATTGGTTAAAAACCCTAATTGGATTAGAATAAGCCTAGGGAGGACGAAAATGACCTAAATGTGCAACCAATGACACAAAATCACATATTGGATGCACAAGATTGGTTAAAAACCCTAATTAGATTAGAATAAGCCTAGGGAGGACAAAAATGACCTAAATGTGCAACCAATGACACAAAATCACATATTGGATGCACAAGATTGGTTAAAAACCCTAATTGGATTAGAATAAGCCTAGGGAGGACAAAAATGACCTAAATGTGCAACCAATGACACAAAATCACATATTGGGTGCACAAGATTGGTTAAAAACCCTTATTGGATTAGAATAAGCCTAGAGAGGACGAAAATGACCTAAATGTGCAACCAATGACACAAAATCACATATTGGATGCACAAGATTGGTTAAAAACCCTAACTGGTTTAGAATAAGCCTAGGGAGGACGAAAATGACCTAAATGTGCAACCAATGACACAAAATCACATATTGGATGCACAAGATTGGTTAAAAACCCTAATTGGATTAGAATAAGCCTACGGAGGACGAAAATGACCTAAATGTGCAACCAATGACACAAAATCACATATTGGATGCACAAGATTGGTTAAAAACCCTAATTGGATTAGAATAAGCCTAGCGAGGACGAAAATCACCTAATTGGATTACCGATGACAGAAAATCACTTATTATAAGCACAAAATTGGTTAAAAACCCTAATTGGATTAGAATAAGCCTAGGGAGGACGAAAATGACCTAAATGTGCAACCAATGACACAAAATCACATATTGGATGCACAAGATTGGTTAAAAACCCTAATTGGATTAGAATAAGCCTAGCGATGACGAAAATGACCTAAATGTTCAACCAATGACACAAAGTCACATATTGGATTTACAAGATTGGTTAAAAACCCTAATTGGATTAGAATAAGTATAGCGAGGAAGAAAATGAACTTATTGGATTACCAATGACAAAAAATCACTTATTATATGCACAAGATTGGTTAAAAACCCTAATTGGATTAGAATAAGCCTAGGGAGGACGAAAATGACCTAAATGTGCAACCAATGACACAAAATCACATATTGGATGCACAAGATTGGTTAAAAACCCTAATTGGATTAGAATAAGCCTAGGGAAGACGAAAATGACATAAATGTTCAACCAATAACTCAAAATGACACAAAATCACATATTGGATGCATAAGATTGGTTAAAAATTCTAATTGGATTAGAATAAGCCTAGCGAGGACGACAATGACCTAATTGGATTACCAATGACATACAATCACTTATTATATGCACAAGATTGGTTAAAAACCCTAATTGGATTAGAATAAGCCTAGGGAGGATGAAAATGACTTAAATGTGCAACCAATGACACAAAATCACATATTGGATGCCCAAGATTGGTTAAAAACCCTAATTGGATTAGAATAAGCCTAGGGAGGACGAAAATGACCTAAATGTGCAACCAATGACACAAAATCACATATTGGATGCACAAGATTGGTTAAAAACCCTAATTGGATTAGAATAAGCCTAGCGAGGACGAAAATCACCTAATTGGATTACCGATGACAGAAAATCACTTATTATATGCACAAGATTGGTTAAAAACCCTAATTGGATTAGAATAAGCCTAGGGAGGACAAAAATGACCTAAATGTGCAACCAACGACAAAAAATCACATATTGGATGCACAAGATTGGTTAAAAACCCTAATTGGATTAGAATAAGCCTAGGGAGGACGAAAATGACCTAAATGTTCAACCAATGACACAAAATCACATATTGGATGCACAAGATTGGTTAAAAACCCTAATTGGATTAGAATAAGCCTAGGGAGGACGAAAATGAACTAAATGTTCAACAAATGACACAAAATCACATATTGGATGCACAAGATTGGTTAAAAACCCTAATTGGATTAGAATAAGCCTAGGGAGGACGAAAATGACCTAAATGTTCAACCAATGACACAAAATCACATATTGGATGCACAAGATTGGTTAAAAACCCTAATTGGATTAGAATAAGCCTTTGGAGCATGAAAATGACCTAAATGTTCAACCAATGACACAAAATCACATATTGGATGCACAAGATTGGTTAAAAACCCTAATTGGATTAGAATAAGCCTAGGGAGGACGAAAATGACCTAAATGTTCAACCAATGACACAAAATCACATATTGGATGCACAAGATTGGTTAAAAACCCTAATTGGATTAGAATAAGTTTAGCGAGGTGAAAATGACCTAATCGGATTACAAATGACACAAAATCACTTATTATATGCACAAGATTGGTTAAAAACCCTAATTGGATTAGAATAAGCCTAGGGAGGACGAAAATGACCTAAATGTGCAACCAATGACACAAAATCACATATTGGATGCACAAGATTGGTTAAAAACCCTAATTGGATTACAATAAGCCTAGCGAGGACGAAAATGACCTAATTGGATCACCAATGACACAAAATGACACAAAATCACATATTGGATGTATAAGATTGGTCAAAAACCCTAATTGGATTAGAATAAGCCTAGCGAGGACGAAAATGACCTAATTGGATTACCAATGACACAAAATCACTTATTATATGCACAAGATTGGTTAAAAACCCTAATTGGATTAGAATAAGCCTAGGGAGGACGAAAATGACCTAAATGTGCAACCAATGACACAAAATCACATATTGGATGCACAAGATTGGTTAAAAACCCTAATTAGATTAGAATAAGCCTAGGGAGGACGAAAATGACCTAAATGTTCAACCAATGACACAAATTGACACAAAATCGCATATGGGATGCACAACATTGGATTAAAATCCTAATTGGATTAGAATAAGCCTGGGGAGGACAAAAATAACCTAAATGTTCAACCAATGACACAAAATCACATATTGGATGCACAAGATTGGTTAAAAACCCTAATTGGATTAGAACAAGCCTAGGGAGAACGAAAATGACCTAAATGTGGAACCAATGACACAAAATCACATATTGGATGCACAAGATTGGTTAAAAACTCTAATTGGATTAGAATAAGTTTAGCGAGGACGAAAATGATCTAATCGGATTACAAATGACACAAAATCACTTATTATATGCACAAGATTGGTTAAAAACCCTAATTGGATTAGAATAAGCATAGGGAGGACGAAAATGACCTAAATGTGCAACCAATGACACAAAATCACATATTGGATGCACAAGATTGGTTAAAAACCCTAATTGGATTAGAATAAGCCTAGGGAGGACAAAAATGACCTCAATGTTCAACCAATGACACAAATTGACACAAAATCGCATATGGGATGCACAACATTGGATTAAAATCCTAATTGGATTAGAATAAGCCTGGGGAGGACGAAAATGACCTAAATGTTCAACCAATGACACAAAATCACATATTGGATGCACAAGATTGGTTAAAAACCCTAATTGGATTAGAATAAGTTTAGCGAGGACGAAAATGATCTAATCGGATTACAAATGACACAAAATCACTTATTATATGCACAAGATTGGTTAAAAACCCTAATTGGATTAGAATAAGCATAGGGAGGACGAAAATGACCTAAATGTGCAACCAATGACACAAAATCACATATTGGATGCACAAGATTGGTTAAAAACCCAAATTGGTTTAAAATAAGCCTAGGGAGGACGAAAATGACCTAAATGTTCAACCAATGACACAAAATGACACAAAATCACATATTGGATGCATAAGATTGGTTAAAAACCCTAATTGGATTAGAATAAGCCTAGCGAGGACGAAAACTACCTAATTGGATTACCAATGACATAAAATCACTTATTATACGCACAAGATTGGTTAAAAACCCTAATTGGATTAGAATAAGCCTAGGGAGGACAAAAATGACCTAAATGTGCAACCAATGACACAAAATCACATATTGGATGCACAAGATTGGTTAAAAACCCTAATTGGATTAGAATAAGCCTAGGGAGGACGAAAATGACCTAAATGTGCAACCAATGACACAAAATCACATATTGGATACACTAGATTGGTTAAAAACCCTAAATGGATTAGAATAAGCCTAGGGAGGACGAAAATGACCAAAATGTTCAACCAATGACACAAAATGACATAAAATCACATATTGGATGCACAAGATTGGTTAAAAACCCAAATTAGGTGAGAATAAGCCTAGGGAGGACGAAAATGACCTAATTGGATTACCAATGAGAAAAAATCACTTATTATATGCACAAGATTGGTTAAAAACCCTAATTGGATTAGAATAAGCCTAGGGAGGACGAAAATGACCTAAATGTGCAACCAATGACACAAAATCACATATTGGATGCACAAGATTGGTTAAAAACCCTAATTGGATTAGAATAAGCCTAGGGAGGACGAAAATGACCTCAATGTTCAACCAATGACACAAATTGACACAAAATCGCATATGGGATGCACAACATTGGATTAAAATCCTAATTGGATTAGAATAAGCCTAGGGACGATGAAAATGACCTAAATGTTCAACGAATGACACAAAATCACATATTTGATGCACAAGATTAGTTAAAAACCCTAATTGGATTAGAATAAGCCTAGCGAGGACGAAAATGACCTAAATGTGCAACCAATGACACAAAATCACATATGGGATGCACAAGATTGGATAAAAATCCTAATTGGATTAGAATAAGCCTAGGTAGGACGAAAATGACCTAAATGTTCAACCAATGACACAAATTGACACAAAATCGCATATGGGATGCACAACATTGGATTAAAATCCTAATTGGATTAGAATAAGCCTGGGGAGGACAAAAATGACCTAAATGTTCAACCAATGACACAAAATCACATATTGGATGCACAAGATTGGTTAAAAACCCTAATTGGATTAGAATAAGCCTAGGGAGGACGAAAATGACCTAAATAAGGAACCAATGACACAAAATCACATATTGGATGCACAAGATTGGTTAAAAACCCTAATTGGATTAGAAGAAGTTTAGCGAGGACGAAAATGACCTAAATGTGCAACCAATCACACAAAATCACATATTGGATGCACAAGACTGGTTAAAAATCCTAATTGGATTAGAATAAGCCTAGGGAGGACGAAAATGACCTAAATGTTCAACCAATGACACAAAATCACATATTGGATGCACACATTGGTTAAAAACCCTAATTGGATTACAATAAGCCTAGGGAGGACGAAAATGACCTAAATGTGCAACCAATGACACAAAATCACATATTGGATGCACAAGATTGGTTAAAAACCCTAACTGGATTAGAATAATCCTAGCGAGGACGAAAATGACCTAAATGTGCAACCAATGACACAAAATCACATATGGGATGCACAAGATTGGATAAAAATCCTAATTGGATTAGAATAAGCCTAGGTAGGACGAAAATGACCTAAATGTTCAACCAATGACACAAATTGACACAAAATCGCATATGGGATGCACAACATTGGATTAAAATCCTAATTGGATTAGAATAAGCCTGGGGAGGACAAAAATGACCTAAATGTTCAACCAATGACACAAAATCACATATTGGATGCACAAGATTGGTTAAGAACCCTAATTGGATTAGAATAAGCCTAGGGAGGACGAAAATGACCTAAATGTGGAACCAATGACACAAAATCACATATTGGATGCACAAGATTGGTTAAAACCCTAATTGGATTAGAATAAGTTTAGCGAGGACGAAAATGGTCTAATCGGATTACAAATGACACAAAATCACTTATTATATGCACAAGATTGGTTAAAAACCCTAATTGGATTAGAATAAGCCTAGGGAGGACGAAAATGACCTAAATGTGCAACCAATGACACAAAATCACATATTGGATGCACAAGATTGGTTAAAAACCCTAATTGGATTAGAATAAGCCTAGGGAGGACGAAAATCACTTAAATGTTCAACCAATGACACAAAATGACACAAAATCACATATTGGATGCACAAGATTGGTTAAAAACCGTAAATGGATTAGAATAAGCCTAGGGAGGACGAAATAGACCTAAATGTTCAACCAATGACACAAAATGACACAAAATCACATATTGGATGCACAAGATTGGTTAAAAACCCTAATTGGATTAGAATAAGCATAGGGAGGGCGAAAATGACCTAAATGTTCAACCAATGACACATAATGACACAAAATCACATATTGCATGCACAAGATTGGTTAAAAACACTAATTGGATTAGAATAAGCCTAGGGAGGACGAAAATAACCTAAATGTTCAACCAATGACTCAAAATGACACAAAATCACATATTGGATGCACAAGATTGGTTAAAAACCCTAATTGGATTAGAATAAGCCTAGGGAGGACGAAAATGACCTAAATGTTCAACCAATGACACAAAATCACATATTGGATGCACAAGATTAATTAAAAACCCTAATTGGATTAGAATAAGCCTAGGGAGGACGAAAATGACCTAAATGTGCAACCAATGACACAAAATCACATATTGGATGCACAAGATTGGTTAAAAACCCTAATTGGATTAGAATAAGCCTAGGGAGGACGAAAATGACCTAAATGTGCAACCAATGACACAAAATCACATATTGGATGCATAAGATTGGTCAAAAACCCTAATTGGATTAGAATAAGCCTAGCGAGGACGAAAATGACCTAAATGTTCAACCAATGACACAAAATGACACAAAATCACATATTGGATGCACAAGATTGGTTAAAAACCCAAATTGGGTGAGAATAAGCCTAGGGAGGACGAAAATGACCTAATTGGATTACCAATGACAAAAAATCACTTATTATATGCACAAGATTGGTTAAAAACCCTAATTGGATTAGAATAAGCCTAGGGAGGACGAAAATGACCTAAATGTGCAACCAATGACAAAAAATCACATATTGGATGCACAAGATTGGTTAAAAACCCTAATTGGATTAGAATAAGCCTAGGGAGGACGAAAATGACCTAAATGTGCAACCAATGACACAAAATCACATATTGGATGCACAAGATTGGTTAAAAACCCTAATTGGATTAGAATAAGCCTAGGGAGGACGAAAATGACCTAAATGTGCAACCAATGACACAAAATCACATATCGGATGCACAAGATTGGTAAAAAAACCTAATTGGATTAGAATAAGCCTAGCGATGACGAAAATGACCTAATTGGATTACCAATAACACAAAATCACTTATTATATGCACAAGATTGGTTAAAAACCCTAATTGGATTAGAATAAGCATAGGGAGGACCAAAATGACCTAAATGTTTAACCAATGACACAAAATCACATATTGGATGCACATGATTGGTTAAAAACCCTAATTGGATTAGAATAAGTTTAGCGAGGACGAAAATGACCTAATTGGATTACAAATGACACAAGATAACTTATTATATGAACAAGATTGGTTAAAAACCCTAATTGGATTAGAATAAGCCTAGGGAGGACGAAAATGACCTAAATGTGCAACCAATGACACAAAATCACATATTGGATGCACAAGATTGGTTAAAAACCCTAATTGGATTAGAATAAGCATAGGGAGGATGAAAATGACCTAAATGTGCAACCAATGACACAAAATCACATATTGGATGCACAAGATTGGTTAAAAACCCTAATTGGATTAGAATAAGCCTAGGGAGGACGAAAATGACCTAAATGTTCAACCAATGACACAAATTGACACAAAATCGCATACGGGATGCACAACATTGGATTAGAATAAGCTTGGGGAGGACGAAAATGACCTAAATGTTCAACCAATGACACAAAATCACATATTGGATGCACAAGATTGGTTAAAAACCCTAATTGGATTAGAATAAGCCTAGGGAGGACAAAAATGACCTAAATGTGCAACCAATGACACAAAATCACATATTGGATGCACAAGATTGGTTAAAAACCCTAATTAGATTAGAATAAGCCTAGGGAGGACAAAAATGACCTAAATGTACAACCAATGACACAAAATCACATATTGGATGCACAAGATTGGTTAAAAACCCTAATTGGATTAGAATAAGCCTAGGGAGAACGAAAATGACCTAAATGTTCAACCAATGACACAAATAGACACAAAATCGCATATGGGATGCACAACATTGGATTAAAATCCTAATTGGATTAGAATAAGCCTGGGGAGGACAAAAATGACCTAAATGTTCAACCAATGACACAAAATCACATATTGGATGCACAAGATTGGTTAAAAACCCTAATTGGATTAGAATAAGCCTAGGGAGGACGAAAATGACCTAAATGTTCAACCAATGACACAAAATCACATATTGGATGCACACATTGGTTAAAAACCCTAATTGGATTACAATAAGCCTAGGGAGGACGAAAATGACCTAAATGTGCAACCAATGACACAAAATCACATATTGGATGCACAAGATTGGTTAAAAACCCTAATTGGATTAGAATAATCCTAGCGAGGATGAAAATGACCTAAATGTGCAACCAATGACACAAAATCACATATTGGATGCACAATATTGGTTAAAAACCCTAATTGGATTAGAATAAGCCTAGGGAGGACGAAAATGACCTAAATGTGTTACCAATGACACAAAATCACATATTCGATGCAGAAGATTGGTGAAAAACCCTAATTGGATTAGAATAAGCCTAGGGAGGACGAAAATGACCTAAATAAGGAACCAATGACACAAAATCACATATTGGATGCACAAGATTGGTTAAAAACCCTAATTGGATTAGAAGAAGTTTAGCGAGGACGAAAATCACCTAAATGTGCAACCAATCACACAAAATCACATATTGGATGCACAAGACTGGGTAAAAATCCTAATTGGATTAGAATAAGCCTAGGGAGGACGAAAATGACCTAAATGTTCAACCAATGACACAAAATCACATATTGGATGCACACATTGGTTAAAAACCCTAATTGGATTACAATAAGCCTAGGGAGGACGAAAATGACCTAAATGTGCAACCAATGACACAAAATCACATATTGGATGCACAAGATTGGTTAAAAACCCTAACTGGATTAGAATAATCCTAGCGAGGACGAAAATGACCTAAATGTGCAACCAATGACACAAAATCACATATGGGATGCACAAGATTGGATAAAAATCCTAATTGGATTAGAATAAGCCTAGGTAGGACGAAAATGACCTAAATGTTCAACCAATGACACAAATTGACACAAAATCGCATATGGGATGCACAACATTGGATTAAAATCCTAATTGGATTAGAATAAGCCTGGGGAGGACAAAAATGACCTAAATGTTCAACCAATGACACAAAATCACATATTGGATGCACAAGATTGGTTAAAAACCCTAATTGGATTAGAATAAGCCTAGGGAGGACAAAAATGACCTAAATGTGCAACCAATGACACAAAATCACATATTGGATGCACAAGATTGGTTCAAAACCCTAATTGGATTAGAATAAGCCTAGGGAGGACGAAAATGACCTAAATGTGCAACCAATGACACAAAATCACATATTGGATGCACAAGATTGGTTAAAAACCCTAATTGGATTAGAATAAGCCTAGGGAGGACAAAAATGACCTAAATGTGCAACCAATGACACAAAATCACATATTCGATGCACAAGATTGGTGAAAAACCCTAATTGGATTAGAATAAGCCTAGGGAGGACGAAAATGACCTAAATGTTCAACCAATGACACAAAATGACACAAAATCACATATTGGATGCAAAGATTGGTTAAAAACCCTAATTGGATTAGAATAAGCCTAGGGAGGACGAAAATGACCTAAATGTTCAACCAATGACACAAAATGACACAAAATCACATATTGGATGCACAAGATTGGTTAAAAACCCTAAATGGATTAGAATATGCCTAGGGAGGACAAAAATGACCTAAATGTTCAACCAATGACACAAAATCACATATTGGATGCACAAGATTGGTTAAAAACCCTAATTGGATTAGAATAAGCCTAGGGAGGACGAAAATGACCTAAATGTGGAACCAATGACACAAAATCACATATTGGATGCACAAGATTGGTTAAAAACCCTAATTGGATTAGAATAAGTTTAGCGAGGACGAAAATGACCTAAATGTGCAACCAATCACACAAAATCACATATTGGATGCACAAGATTTGTTAAAAATCCTAATTGGATTAGAATAAGCCTAGGGAGGACGAAAATGACCTAAATGTTCAACCAATGACACAAAATCACATATTGGATGCACAAGATTGGTTAAAAACCCTAATTGGATTA
>JBBPBQ010000006.1:7727019-7743472 GCA_037974755.1 Cicer yamashitae | reverse complement strand
AACGAATGACACAAAATCACATATTGGATGCACAAGATTAGTTAAAAACCCTAATTGGATTAGAATAAGCCTAGCGAGGACGAAAATGACCTAAATGTGCAACCAATGACACAAAATGACATATGGGATGCACAAGATTGGATAAAAATCCTAATTGGATTAGAATAAGCCTAGGTAGGACGAAAATGACCTAAATGTTCAACCAATGACACAAATTGACACAAAATCGCATATGGGATGCACAGCATAGGATTAAAATCCTAATTGGATTAGAATAAGCCTGGGGAGGACAAAAATGACCTAAATGTTCAACCAATGACACAAAATCACATATTGGATGCACAAGATTGGTTAAGAACCCTAATTGGATTAGAATAAGCCTAGGGAGGACGAAAATGACCTAAATGTGGAACCAATGACACAAAATCACATATTGGATGCACAAGATTGGTTAAAAACCCTAATTGGATTAGAATAAGCCTAGGGAGGACGAAAATGACCTAAATGTTTAACCAATGACACAAATTGACACAAAATCACATATGGGATGCACAAGATTGGATAAAAATCCTAATTGGATTAAAATAAGCCTGGGGAGGACGAAATTTGCCTAAATGTTCAACCAATGACACAAAATCACATATTGGAAGCACAAGATTTGTTAAAAACCCTAATTGGATTAGAATAAGCCTAGGGAGGACGAAAATGACCTAAATGTGCAACCAATGACACAAAATCACATATTGGATGCACAAGATTGGTTAAAAACCCTAATTGGATTAGAATAAGCCTTGGGAGGACGAAAATGACCTAAATGTGGAACCAATGACACAAAATCACATATTGGATGCACAAGATTGGTTAAAAACCCTGATTGGATTAGAATAAGCCTAGGGAGGACAAAAATGACCTAATCGGATTACAAATGACACAAAATCACTTATTATATGCATAAGATTGGTTAAAAACCCTAATTGGATTAGAATAAGCCTAGGGAGGACGAAAATGACCTAAATGTGCAACAAATGACACAAAATCACATATTGGATGCACAAGATTGGTTAAAAACCTAAATTAGATTAGAATAAGCCTAGGGAGGACAAAAATGACCTAAATGTGCAACCAATGACACAAAATCACATATTGGATGCACAAGATTGGTTAAAAACCCTAATTGGATTAGAATAAGCCAAGGGAGGACGAAAATGACCTAAATGTTTAACCAATGACACAAAATCACATATTGGATGCACAAGATTGGTTAAAAACCCTAATTGGATTAGAATAAGTTTAGCGAGGACAAAAATGACCTAATCGGATTACAAATGACACAAAATCACTTATTATATGCACAAGATTGGTTAAAAACCCTAATTGGATTAGAATAAGTCTAGGGAGGACGAAAATGACTTAAATGTGCAACCAATGACACAAAATCACATATTCGATGCACAAGATTGGTGAAAAACCCTAATTGGATTAAAATAAGCCTAGGGAGGACGAAAATGACCTAAATGTTCAACCAATGACACAAAATGACACAAAATCACATATTGGATGCACAAGATTGCTTAAAAACCCTAATTGGATTAGAATAAGCCTGGGGAGGACGAAAATGACTTAAATGTTAAACCAATGACACAAAATCACATATTGGATGCACAAGATTGGTTAAAAAGCCTAATTGGATTAGAATAAGCCTAGGGAGGACGAAAATGACCTAAATGTGCAACCAATGACACAAAATCACATATTGGATGCACAAGATTGGTTAAAAACCGTAATTAGATTAGAATAAGCCTAGGGAGGACGAAAATGACCTAAATGTGCAACAATTGACACAAAATCACATATTGGATGCACAAGATTGGTTAAAAACCCTAATTGGATTAGAATAAGCCTGGGGAGGACGAAAATGACCTAAATGTTCAACCAATGACACAAAATCACATATTGGATGCACAAGATTGGTTACAAACCCTAATTGGATTAGAATAAGCCTAGGGAGGACGAAAATGACCTAAATGTGGAACCAATGACACAAAATAACATATTGGATGCACAAGATTGGTTAAAAACCCTAATTGAATTAGAATAAGTTTAGCGAGGACGAAAATGACCTAATCGGATTACAAATGACACAAAATCACTTATTATATGCACAAGATTGGTTAGAAACCCTAATTGGATTAGAATAAGCCTTGGGAGGACGAAAATGACCTAAATGTGCAACCAATGACACAAAATCACATATTGGATGCACAAGATTGGTTAAAAACCCTAATTAGATTAAAATAAGCCTAGGGAGGACGAAAATGACCTAAATGTGCAACCAATGACACAAAATCACATATTGGATGCACAAGATTGGTTAAAAACCTAAATTAGATTAGAATAAGCCTAGGGAGGACAAAAATGACCTAAATGTGCAACCAATGACACAAAATCACATATTGGATGCACAAGATTGGTTAAAAACCCTAATTGGATTAGAATAAGCCTAGGGAGGACGAAAATGACCTAAATGTTCCACCAATGACACAAATTGACACAAAATCGCATATGGGATGCACAACATTGGATTAAAATCCTAATTGGATTAGAATAAGCCTAGGGAGGACGAAAATGACCTAAATGTTCAACCAATGACACAAAATCACATATTGGATGCACAAGATTGGTTAAAAACCCTAATTGGATTAGAATAAGCCTAGGGAGGACGAAAATGACCTAAATGTTCAACCAATGACACAAAATCACATATTGGATGCACTAGATTGGTTAAAAACCCTAATTGGATTAGAATAAGTCTAGGCAGCACGAAAATGACCTATATGTTAAACCAATGACCCAAAATGACACAAAATCACATATTGGATGCACAAGATTGGTTAAAAACCATAATTGGATTAGAATAAGGCTAGGGAGGACGAAAATGACCTAAATGTTCAACCAATGGTACAAAATCACATATTGGATGCACAAGATTGGTTAAAAACCCTAATTGGATTAGGATAAGCCTAGGGAGGACGAAAATGACCTAAATGTTCAACCAATGACACAAAATCACATATTGGATGCACAAGATTGGTTAAAAACCCTAATTGGATTAGAATAAGCCTAGGGAGGACGAAAATGACCTAAATGTTCAACCAATGACACAAAATCACATATTGGGTGCACAAGATTGGTTAAAAACCCTAATTGGATTAGAATAAGCCTAGGGAGGACGAAAATGACCTAAATGTTCAACCAATGACACAAAATCACATATTGGATGCACAAGATTGGTTAAAAACCCTAATTGGATTAGAATAAGCCTAGGGAGGACGAAAATGACCTAAATGTGCAACCAATGACACAAAATCACATATAGGATGCACAAGATTGGTTAAAAACCCTAATTGGATTAGAATAAGCCTAGGGAGGACGAGAATGACCTAAATGTTCAACCAATGACACAAAATGACACAAAATCACATATTGGATGCACAAGATTGGTTAAAAACCCTAATTGGATTAGAATAAGCCTAGGGAGGACGAAAATGACCTAAATGTTCAACCAATGACACAAAATGACACAAAATCACATATTGGATGCACAAGATTGGTTAAAAACCTTAATTGGATTAGAATAAGCCTAGGGAGGACGAATATGACCTAAATGTTCAACCAATGACACAAAATGACACAAAATCACATATTGGATGCACAAGATTGGTTAAAAACCCTAATTGGATTAGAATAAGCCTAGGGAGGACGAAAATGACCTAAATGTTCAACCAATGACACAAAATGACACAAAATCACATATTGGATGCACAAGATTGGTTAAAAATCCTAATTGGATTAAAATAACCCTAGGGAGGACGAAAATGACCTAAATGTTGAACCAATGACACAAAATGACACAAAATCACATATTGGATGCAGAAGATTGGTTAAAAACCCTAAATGGAATAGAATAAGCCTAGGGAGGACGAAAATGAACTAAATGTTCAACCAATGACACAAAATCACATATTGGATGCACAAGATTGGTTAAAAACCCTAATTGGATTAGAATAAGCCTAGGGAGGACGAAAATGACCTAAATGTTCAACCAATGACACAAAATGACACAAAATCACATATTGGATGCACAAGATTGGTTAAAAACCCTAATTGGATTAGAATATGCCTAGGGAGGACCAAAATGACCTAAATGTTCAACCAATGACACATAATGACACAAAATCACATATTGGATGCACAAGATTGGTTAAAAACCCTAATTGGATTAGAATAAGCCTAGGGAGGACGAAAATGACCTAAATGTTCAACCAATGACACAAAATGACACAAAATCACATATTGGATGCACAAGATTGGTTAAAAACCCTAATTGGATTAGAATAAGCCGAGGGAGGACGAAAATGACCCAAATGTTCAACCAATGACACAAAATGACACAAAATCACATATTGGATGCACAAGATTGGTTAAAAACCCTAATTGGATTAGAATAAGCCTAGGGAGGACGAAAATGACCTAAATGTTCAACCAATGACACAAAATGACACAAAATCACATATTGGATGCACAAGATTGGTTAAAAACCCTAATTGGATTAGAATAAGCCTAGGGAGGACGAAAATGACCTAAATGTTCAACCAATGACACAAAATGACACAAAATCACATATTGGATGCACAAGATTGGTTAAAAACCCTTATTGGAAAAGAATAAGCCTAGGGAGGACGAAAATGACCTAAATGTTCAACCAATGACACAAAATGACACAAAATCACATATTGGATGCATAAGATTGGTTAAAACCCTAATTGGATTAGAATAAGCCTAGGGAGGACGAGAATGACCTAAATGTTCAACCAATGACACAAAATCACATATTGGATGCACAAGATTGGTTAAAAACCCTAATTGGATTAGAATAAGCCTGGGGAGGACGAAAATGACCTAAATGTTCAACCAATGACACAAAATCACATATTGGATGCACAAGATTGGTTAAAAACCCTAATTGGATTAGAATAAGTTTAGCGAGGACGAAAATGACCTAATCGGATTACAAATGACACAAAATCACTTATTATATGCACAAGATTGGTTAAAAACCCTAATTGGATTAAAATAAGCCTAGGGAGGACGAAAATGACCTAAATGTGCAACCAATGACACAAAATCACATATTCGATGCACAAGATTGGTGAAAAACCCTAATTGGATTAGAATAAGCCTTGGGAGGACGAAAATGACCTAAATGTGGAACCAATGACACAAAATCACATATTGGATGCACAAGATTGGTTAAAAACCCTGATTGGATTAGAATAAGCCTAGGGAGGACAAAAATGACCTAATCGGATTACAAATGACACAAAATCACTTATTATATGCATAAGATTGGTTAAAAACCCTAATTGGATTAGAATAAGCCTAGGGAGGACGAAAATGACCTAAATGTGCAACCAATGACACAAAATCACATATTGGATGCACAAGATTGGTTAAAAACCTAAATTAGATTAGAATAAGCCTAGGGAGGACAAAAATGACCTAAATGTGCAACCAATGACACAAAATCACATATTGGATGCACAAGATTGGTTAAAAACCCTAATTGGATTAGAATAAGCCTAGGGAGGACGAAAATGACCTAAATGTGGAACCAATGACACAAAATAACATATTGGATGCACAAGATTGGTTAAAAACCCTAATTGAATTAGAATAAGTTTAGCGAGGACGAAAATGACCTAATCGGATTACAAATGACACAAAATCACTTATTATATGCACAAGATTGGTTAGAAACCCTAATTGGATTAGAATAAGCCTAGGGAGGACGAAAATGACCTAAATGTGCAACCAATGACACAAAATCACATATTGGATGCACAAGATTGGTTAAAAACCCTAATTGGATTAGAATAAGCCTATGGAGGACGAAAATGACCTAAATGTTCAACCAATGACACAAAATGACACAAAATCACATATTGGATGTACAAGATTGGTTAAAAACCCTAATTGGATTAGAATAAGCCTAGGGAGGACGAAAATGACCTAAATGTTCAACCAATGACACAAAATCACATATTGGATGCACAAGATTGGTTAAAAACCCTAATTGGATTAGAATAAGCCTAGGGAGGACGAAAATGACCTAAATGTTCAACAAATGACTCAAAATCACATATTGGATGCACAAGATTAGTTAAAAACCCTAATTGGATTAGAATAAGCCTAGGGAGGACGAAAATGACCTAAACGTTCAACCAATGACACAAAATGACACAAAATCACATATTGGATGCATTAGATTGGTTTAAAACCCTAATTGGATTACAATAAGCCTAGGGAGGACGAAAATGACCTAAATGTTCAACCAATGACACAAAATCACATATTGGATGCACAAGATTGGTTAAAAACCCTAATTGGATTAGAATAAGCCTAGGGAGGACGAAAATGACCTAAATGTTCAACCAATGACACAAAATGACACAAAATCACATATTGGATGCACAAGATTGGTTAAAAACCGTAATTGGATTAGAATAAGCCTATGGAGGACAAAAATGACCTAAATGTTCAACCAATGACACAAAATCACATATAGGATGCACAAGATTGGTTAAAAACCCTAATTGGATTAGAATAAGCCTAGGGAGGACGAAAATGACCTAAATGTTCAACCAATGACACAAAATGACACAAAATCACATATTGGATGCACAAGATTGGTTAAAAACCGTAATTGGATTAGAATATGCCTAGGGAGGACGAAAATGACCTAAATGTTCAACCAATGACACAAAATGACACAAAATCACATATTGGATGCACAAGATTGGTTAAAAACCCTAATTGGATTAGAATAAGCCTAGGGAGGACGAAAATGACCTAAATGTTCAACTGATGACACAAAATGACACAAAATCACATATTGGATGCACAAGATTGGTTAAAAACCCTAATTGGATTAGAATAAGCATAGGGAGGACGAAAATGACCTAAATGTTCAACCAATGACACAAAATGACACAAAATCACATATTGGATGCCCAAGATTGGTTAAAAATCCTAAATGGATTAGAATAAGCCTAGGGAGGACGAAAATGACCTAAATGTTCAACCAATGACACAAAATCACATATTGGATGCACAAGATTGGTTAAAAACCCTAATTGGATTAGAATAAGCCTAGGGAGGACGAAAATGACCTAAATGTTCAACCAATGACACAAAATGACACAAAATCACATATTGGATGCACAAGATTGGTTAAAAACCCTAATTGGATTAGAATAAGCCTAGGGAGGACGAAAATGACCTAAATGTTCAACCAATGACACAAAATGACACAAAATCACATATTGGATGCACAAGATTGGTTAAAAACTCTAATTGGATTAGAATAAGCCTAGCGAGGACGAAAATGACCTAATTGGGTTACCAATGAAATAAAATCACTTATTATGTGCACAAGATTGGTTAAAAACCCTAATTGGATTAGAATAAGCCTAGGGAGGACGAAAATGACCTAAATGTGCAACGAATGACACAAAATCAAATATTGGATGCACAAGATTGGTTAAAAACTTAATTGGATTAGAATAAGCCTAGGGAGGACGAAAATGACCTAAATGTTCAACCAATGACTCAAAATGACACAAAATCACATATTGGATGCACAAGATTGGTTAAAAACCCTAATTGGATTAGAATAAGCCTAGGGAGGACGAAAATAACTTAAATGTTCAACCAATGACACAAAATGACACAAAATCACATATTTGATGCACAAGATTGGTTAAAAACCCTAATTGCATTAGAATAAGCCTAGCAAGGACGAAAATGACCTAATTGGGTTACCAATGAAATAAAATCACTTATTATGTGCACAAGATTGGTTAAAAACCCTAATTGGATTAGAATAAGCCTAGGGAGGACGAAAATGACCTAAATGTGCAACCAATGACACAAAATCACATATTGGATGCACAAGATTGGTTAAAAACCCTAATTGGATTAGCAGAAGCCTAGGGAGGACGAAAATGACCTAAATGTTGAACCAATGACACAAAATAACACAAAATCACACATTGGATGCACAAGATTTTTTAAAAACCCTAATTGGATTAGAATAAGCCTACCGAGGACGAAAATGACCTAATTGGATTACCAATGACACAAAATCACTTATTATATGCATAAGATTGGTTAAAAACCCTAATTGGATTAGAATAAGCCTAGGGAGGACGAAAATGACCTAAATGTGCAACCAATGACACAAAATCACATATTGGATGCACAAGATTGGTTAAAAACCCTAATTGGATTAGAATAAGCCTAGCGAGGACGAAAATCACCTAATTGGATTACCGATGACAGAAAATCACTTATTATATGCACAAGATTGGTTAAAAACCCTAATTGGATTAGAATAAGCCTAGGGAGGACAAAAATGACCTAAATGTGCAACCAACGACAAAAAATCACATATTGGATGCACAAGATTGGTTAAAAACCCTAATTGGATTAGAATAAGCCTAGGGAGGACGAAAATGACCTAAATGTTCAACCAATGACACAAAATCACATATTGGATGCACAAGATTGGTTAAAAACCCTAATTGGATTAGAATAAGCCTAGGGAGGACGAAAATGACAAAAATGTTCAACCAATGACACAAAATCACATATTGGATGCACAAGATTGGTTAAAAACCCTAATTGGATTAGAATAAGCCTAGGGAGGACGAAAATGACCTAAATGTTCAACCAATGGCACAAAATCACGTATTGGATGCACAAGATTGGTTAAAAACCCTAATTGGATTAGAATAAGCCTAGGGAGGACGAAAATGACCTAAATGTTCAACCAATGACACAAAATGACACAAAATCACATATTGGATGCACAAGATTGGTTAAAAACCCTAATTGGATTAGAATAAGCCTAGGGAGGACGAAAATGACCTAAATTTTCAACCAATGACACAAAATCACATATTGGATTCACAAGATTGGTTAAAAACGCTAATTGGATTAGAATAACCCTAGGGAGGACGAAAATGACCTAATGTTAAACCAATGACACAAAATCACATATTGGATGCACAAGATTGGTTAGCAACCCTAATTGGATTAGAATAAGAATAAGGAGGACAAAAATGACCTAAATGTTCAACCAATGACACAAAATGACACAAAGTCACATATTGGATGCACAAGATTGGTTAAAAACCCTAATTGGTTTTGAATAAGCCTAGGGAGGACGAAAATGACCTAAATGTTCAACCAATGACACAAAATCACATATTGGATGCACAAGATTGGTTAAAAACCCTAATTGGATTAGAATAAGCCTAGGGAGGACGAAAATGACCTAAATGTTCAACCAATGACACAAAATGACACAAAATCACATATTGGATGCACAAGATTGGTTAAAAACCCTAATTGCATTATAATAAGCCTAGGGAGGACGAAAATGACCTAAATGTGCAACCAATGCACAAAATCATATATTGGATGCACAAGATTGGTTAAAAACCCTAATTGGATTAGAATAAGCCTAGGGAGGACAAAAATGCCTAAATGTTCAACCAATGACACAAAATGACACAAAATCACATATTGGATGCACATGATTGGTTAAAAACCCTAATTGGATTAGAATAAGCCTAGGGAGGACGAAAATGAGCTAATTAGATTACCAATGACACAAAATCACTTATTATATGCACAAGATTGGTTAAAAACCCTAATTGGATTAGAATAAGCCTAGGGAGGACGAAAATGACCTAAATGTGCAACCAATGACACAAAATCACATATTGGATGCACAACATTGGTTAAAAACCCTAATTGGATTAGACTAAGCCTGGGGAGGACGAAAATGACCTAAATGTTCAACCAATGACACAAAATCACATATTGGATGCACAAGATTGGTTAAAAACCCTAATTGGATTAGAATAAGTTTAGTGAGGACGAAAATGACCTAATTGGATTACAAATGACACAAAATCACTTATTATATGCACAAGATTGGTTAAAAACTCTAATTGGATTAGAATAAGCCTAGGGAGGACGAAAATGACCTAAATGTGCAACCAATGACACAAAATCACATATTCGATGCACAAGATTGGTGAAAAACCCTAATTGGATTAGAATAAGCCTAGGGAGGACGAAAATGACCTAAATGTGGAACCAATGACACAAAATCACATATTGGATGCACAAGATTGGTTAAAAACCCTGATTGGATTAGAATAAGCCTAGGGAGGACAAAAATGACCTAATCGGATTACAAATGACACAAAATCACTTATTATATGCATAAGATTGGTTAAAAACCCTAATTGGATTAGAATAAGCCTAGGGAGGACGAAAATGATCTAAATGTGCAACCGATGACACAAAATCACATATTGGATGCACAAGATTGGTTAAAAACCTAAATTAGATTAGAATAAGCCTAGGGAGGACAAAAATAACCTAAATGTGCAACCAATGACACAAAATCACATATTGGATGCACAAGATTGGTTAAAAACCCTAATTGGATTAGAATAAGCCAAGGGAGGACGAAAATGACCTAAATGTTCAACCAATGACACAAAATCACATATTCGATGCACAAGATTGGTTAAAAACCCTAATTGGATTAGAATAAGCCTAGGGAGGCCGAAAATGACCTAAATGATCAACCAATGACACAAATTGACACAAAATCGCATATGGGATGCACAACATTGGATTAAAATCATAATTGGATTAGAATAAGCCTGGGGAGGACGAAAATGACCTAATCGGATTACAAATGACACAAAATCACATATTGGATGCACAAGATTGGTTAAAAAGCCTAATTGGATTAGAATAAGCCTAGGGAGGACGAAAATGACCTAAATGTGTAACCAATGACACAAAATCACATATTGGATGCACAAGATTGGTTAAATACCCTAATTAGATTAGAATAAGCCTAGGGACGACGAAAATAACCTAAATGTGCAACCAATGACACAAAATCACATATTGGATGCACAAGATTGGTTAAAAACCCTAATTGGATTAGAATAAGCTTGGGGAGGACGAAAATGACCTAAATGTTCAACCAATGACACAAAATCACATATTGGATGCACAAGATTGGTTAAAAACCCTAATTGGATTAGAATAAGCCTAGGGAGGACAAAAATGACCTAAATGTGCAACCAATGACACAAAATCACATATTGGATGCACAAGATTGGTTAAAAACCCTAATTAGATTAGAATAAGCCTAGGGAGGACAAAAATGACCTAAATATACAGCCAATGACACAAAATCACATATTGGATGCACAAGATTGGTTAAAAACCCTAATTGGATTAGAATAAACCTAGGGAGGACGAAAATGACCTAAATGTTCAACCAATGACACAAATTGACACAAAATCGCATATGGGATGCACAACATTGGATTAAAATTCTAATTGGACTAGAATAAGCCTGGGGAGGACAAAAATGACCTAAATGTTCAACCAATGACACAAAATCACATATTGGATGCACAAGATTGGTTAAAAACCCTAATTGGATTAGAATAAGCCTAGGGAGGACGAAAATGACCTAAATGTGGAACCAATGACACAAAATCACATATTGGATGCACAAGATTGGTTAAAAACCCTAATTGAATTAGAATAAGTTTAGCGAGGACGAAAATGACCTAATCGGATTACAAATGACACAAAATCACTTATTATATGCACAAGATTGGTTAGAAACCCTTATTGGATTAGAATAAGCCTAGGGAGGACGAAAATGACCTAAATGTGCAACCAATGACACAAAATCGCATATTGGATGCACAACATTGGATTAAAATTCTAATTGGATTAGAATAAGCCTAGGGAGGACAAAAATGACCTAAATGTTCAACCAATGACACAAAATCACATATTGGATGCACAAGATTGGTTAAAAACCCTAATTGGATTAGAATAAGCCTAGGGAGGACGAAAATGACCTAAATGTGGAACCAATGACACAAAATCACATATTGGATGCACAAGATTGGTTAAAAACCCTAATTGAATTAGAATAAGTTTAGCGAGGACGAAAATGACCTAATCGGATTACAAATGACACAAAATCACTTATTATATGCACAAGATTGGTTAGAAACCCTAATTGGATTAGAATAAGCCTAGGAAGGACGAAAATGACCTAAATGTGCAACCAATGACACAAAATCACATATTGGATGCACAAGATTGGTTAAAAACCCTAATTGGATTAGAATAAGCCTAGGGAGGACGAAAATGACCTAAATGTTCAACCAATGACACAAATTGACACAAAATCACATATTGGATGCACAAGATTGGTTAAAAACACTAATTGGATTAGAATAAGCCTATGGAAGACGAAAATGACCTAAATGTGCAACCAATGACACAAAATCACATATTGGATGCACAAGATTGGTTAAAAACCCTAATTGGATAAGAATAAGTCTAGAGAGCACCAAAATGACCTAAATGTTCAACCAATGACACAAAGTCACATATTGGATGCACAAGATTGGTTAAAAACCCTAGTTGGATTAGAATTAGCCTAGGGAGGACGAAAATGACCTAAATGTGCAACCAATGACACAAAATCACATATTCGATGCACAAGATTGGTGAAAAACCCTAATTGGATTAGAATAAGCCTAGGGAGGACGAAAATGACCTAAATGTTCAACCAATGACACAAAATGACACAAAATAACATATTGGATGCACAAGATTGGTTAAAAACCCTAATTGGTTTAGAATAAGCCTAGGGAGGACGAAAATGACCTAAATGTGCATCCAATGACACAAAATCACATCTTGGATGCACAAGATTGGTTAAAAACCCAAATTGAATTAGAATAAGCCTAGCGAGGACGAAAATGACCTAATTGGATTACCAATGACACAAAATCACTTATTATGTGCACAAGATTGGTTAAAAACCCTAATTGGATTAGAATATGCCTAGGGAGGACGAAAATGACCTAAACATGCAACCAATGACACAAAATCACATATGGGATGCACAAGATTGGATAAAAATCCTAATTGGATTACAATAAGGCTAGGGAGGACGAAAATGACCTAAATGTTCAACCAATGACACAAAATCACATATTGGATGCACAAGATTGGTTAAAAACCCTAATTGGATTAGAATAAGTTTAGCGAGGACGAAAATGACCTAATCGGATTACAAATGACACAAAATCACTTATTATATGCACAAGATTGGTTAAAAACCCTAATTGGATTAAAATAAGCCTAGGGAGGACGAAAATGACCTAAATGTGCAACCAATGACACAAAATCACATATTGGATGCACAAGATTGGTTAAAAACCCTAATTGGATTAGAATAAGCCTAGGGAGGACGAAAATGACCTCAATGTTCAACCAATGACACAAATTGACACAAAATCGCATATGGGATGCACAACATTGGATTAAAATCCTAATTGGATTAGAATAAGCCTAGGGAGGACGAAAATGACCTAAATGTTCAACCAATGACACAAAATCACATATTGGATGCACAAGATTGGTTAAAAACCCTAATTGGATTAGAATAAGCCTAGGGAGGACGAAAATGACCTAAATGTTCAACCAATGACACAAAATCACATATTGGATGCACAAGATTCGTTAAAAATCGTAATTGTATTCGAATAAGCCTAGGGAGGACGAAAATGACCTAAATGTTCAACCAATGACACAAAATCACATATTGGATGCACAAGATTGGTTAAAAACCCTAATTGGATTAGAATAAGCCTAGGGAGGACGAAAATGACCTAAATGTTTAACCAAAGACAGAAAATGACACAAAATTCATATTGGATGCACAAGATTGGTTAAAAACCCTAATTGGATTAGAATAAGCCTAGGGAGGACGAAAATGACCTAAATGTTCAACCAATGACACAAAATCACATATTGGATGCACAAGATTGGTTAAAAACCCTAAGTGGATTAGAATAAGCCTAGAGAGGACGAAAATGACCTAAATGTTCAACCAATGACACAAAATCACATATTGGATGCACAAGATTGGTTAAAAACCCTAATTGGATTAGAATAAGCCTAGGGAGGACGAAAATGACCTAAATGTGCAACCAATGACACAAAATCACATATTGGATGCACAAGATTGGTTAAAAACCCTAATTGGATTAGAATTAGCCTAGGGAGGACGAAAATGACCTAAATGTGCCACCAATGACACAAAATCACATATTGGATGCACAAGATTGGTTAAAAACCCTAATTGGATTAGAATAAGCCTAGGGAGGACGAAAATGACCTAAATGTGCAACCAATGACACAAAATCACATATTGGATGCACAAGATTGGTTAAAAACCCTAATTGGATTAGAATTAGCCTAGGGAGGACGAAAATGACCTAAATGTGCCACCAATGACACAAAATCTCATATTGGATGCACAAGATTGGTTAAAAACCCTAATTGGATTAGAATAAGCCTAGGGAGGACGAAAATGACCTAAATGTGCAACCAATGACACAAAATCACATATTGGATGCACAAGATTGGTTAAAAACCCTAATTGGATTAAAATAAGCCTAGGGAGGACGAAATTGACCTAAATGTTCAACCAATGACACAAAATCACATTTTGGATGCACAACATTGGTTAAAAACCCTAATTGGATGAGAATAAGCCTAGGGAGGACGAAAATGACCTAAATGTTCACCCAATGACACAAAATGACACCAAATCACATATTGGATGCACAAGATTGGTTAAAAACCCTAATTGGATTAGAATAAGCCTAGGGATGATGACAACAACCTAAATGTTCAACCAATGACACAAAATAACACAGAATCACTTATTGGATGCATAAGATTGGTTAAAAACCCTAAATGGATTCGAATAAGCCTAGGGAGAACGAAAATGACCTAAATGTTCAACCAATGACACAAAATCACATATTGGATGCACAAGATTGGTTAAATACCCTAATTGGATTAGAATAAGCCTAGGGAGGACGAAAATGACATAAATGTTCAACCAATGACACAAAATCACATATTGGATGCACAAGATTGGTTAAAAACCCTAATTGGATTAGAATAAGCCTTGGGAGGACGAAAATGACCTAAATGTTCAACCAATGACACAAAATGACAAAAAATCACATATTGGATGCATAATATTGGTTAAAAACCCTAATTGGTTAGAATAAGCCTAGGGAGGACGAAAATGACCTAAATGTTCAACCAATGACACAAAATCACATATTGGATGCACAAGATTGGTTAAAAACCCTAATTGGATTAGAATAAGCCTAGGGAGGACGAAAATGACCTAAATGTGCAACCAATGACACAAAATCACATATTGGATGCACAAGATTGGTTAAAAACCCTAATAGGATTAGAATAAGTCTGGGGAGGACGAAAATGACCTAAATGTGCAACCAATGACAAAAAATTACATATTGGATGCACAAGATTGGTTAAAAACCCTAATTGGATTAGAATAAGCCTAGGGAGGACGAAAATGACCTAAATGTGCAACCAATGACACAAAATCACATATTGGATGCACAAGATTGGTTAAAAACCCTAATTAGATTAGAATAAACCTAGGGAGGACGAAAATGACCTAAATGTGCAACCAATGACACAAAATCACATATTGGATGCACAAGATTGGTTAAAAACCCTAATTGGATTAGAATAAGCCTGGGGAGGACGAAAATGACCTAAATGTTCAACCAATGACACAAAATGACACAAAATCACATATTGGATGCACAAGATTGGTTAAAAACCCTAATTGGATTAAAATAAGCCTAGGGAGGACAAAAATGACCTAAATGTGCAACCAATGACACAAAATCACATATTGGATGCACAAGATTGGTTAAAAACCCTAATTAGATTAGAATAAGCCTAGGGAGGACAAAAATGACCTAAATGTGCAACCAATGACACAAACTCACATATTGGATGCACAAGATTGGTTAAAAACCCTAATTGGATTAGAATAAGCCTAGGGAGGACGAAAATGACCTAAATGTTCAACCAATGACACAAATTGACACAAAATCGCATATGGGATGCACAACATTGGATTAAAATTCTAATTGGATTAGAATAAGCCTGGGGAGGATAAAAATGACCTAAATGTTCAAACAATGACACAAAATCACACATTGGATGCACAAGATTGGTTAAAAACCCTAATTGGATTAGAATAAGCCTAGGGAGGACGAAAATGACCTAAATGTGGAACCAATGACACAAAATCACATATTGGATGCACAAGATTGGTTAAAAACCCTAATTGAATTAGAATAAGTTTAGCGAGGACGAAAATGACCTAATCGGATTACAAATGACACAAAATCAC